>KK115242.1:533497-559922 GCA_000611955.2 Stegodyphus mimosarum | reverse complement strand
CTCCAAACATTTCTTATCCAGTTATTTTAAAGGTACTTATTGCGAGAACTTCCCCATTTTACCACCCAGAGTGTGTTTCAGTTAAGGAATCTTTTGTGTCTTTTCATCGTTCTCGATTTATGCATAGCCAATGGCGGACGGCAATGCCAAAAAGAGCGTAATTGAGTTCAGCGAGCAAATGGGACGTGCGGCCGCAATACTTCTCCCTCCTCTTCCCCAACAAGCCCTTCCATTTTGGATGACTTGGTACCTTTATCATCAATTAAGTTCACTTCGGACGTTTTCCAAAGGGAAGTAAGGAAAGGGAATAATGTAAGTGACGGTCTCGGAGGAAATCCCCGCCGCTACTCAGCAGGATCGAAGTGATTGAATAACTCTTCCAACGGAAAGAAAAAAACTCTTTGGAGAGCACAGAATAGGTCTTCCAGCAGGGAACGCCAGACCTGATAGAGACGATATTTTAGATCATAAATTCGCAAAAATTCCCTTACTGTACAAAAGCTTCCAGCATTACGAAGTTACATTCGCTCGTTCTTAGTTCCTCAGACGAAGAGGACGAAGTTGAATAAATCTTCAGCTTACGACTGCTACGGTAAATATATCTTCTTGATTTCAATAATTTTATTAAAATACCTTATAATGTATTCTTTCCACCTTCTTCGCATGCCTTCATTGCGTAGTGGTCAGCACGCACGACGCGTATTCGAGAGGCCCGCGGTTCGAGTCCCGGCGAGGGCATTGCTCATTTTTCACATCTCCTGCTTCCAAAGAACCTAATGACTCTACACTGGTGCCCGAACTAAAAACGGTAGTGGGTGATGACTCTCCATCACCAGGCTTTGGCGATTATAAATCCTAATTCCCAGTCGTCCTTTAAAAGGGGGAGCATATAAGGTATTTCTGGCTCCTTCTTCGCAGGCCTTCGTGGTGTAGTGGGCAGCACGCTCGACGAGTAAACGAGAGGTCCGTTGTTCGATTCCCGGCGAGGACGTTGCTCATTTATTTTTCACATCTTCTGCTTAAAAAATACCTAATGTCTCTACAAGTGGCGCCCAAACTGAAAGTTGGTGGATGATGATTCTCCACCACCACGATTTGGCAATTCGGTCACCTAATCCCCAGTCGCTCTTTAAAAGGGGAGTATATACGGTATTTCTCCCGCCTTCTTCGCATGCCTTCACGGTGTAGTGGTTAGCACACTCGACGCGTAACCAAGAGGTTCGTGGTTTGATTCCCGGCGAAGGCGTTGCTCATTTTCCATTTCTCCAGCTTTCAAAAATACCTAATGTCTCTACAAGTCTTCTGCTCCTAAATGAAAGATTTCTATTCAGGAGTAACAAAAACGGACCTTTATAGAAACCAAAGAATTTTTTCAGAACCGGAAACGTGAAAAAAAGGGCTATCGTACTTGCGCCGGGATTCGAATTATAGACCTTCCAAATTGCTAGGTAGAGTTGCTAATCACTTACAGCACAACAGGACGCATGAGGGAATGCAAGAATTCCTTACACATTTAAACATATTTCTTTCCCTCTCTCTAGTTCTCTACTTATGATCACATTAAATTCTCCTACAAGCAATAGACTTACGAAATCAAAATATTCGTAAGTCCAAGCCTCCTTTGGCAGTACAAACTGTCTACTGTAGAACGCAATGATGTCCAGTCGCTTTGTACTGACAAATACTTTTATTATATATGGGAAGTCAGTAGGTATATTTATTATTTAAATTAGAAAAGTAGACAAAGGTGCATTTGACAAAAAAAAATTTTTTTTTGATCGTTTGCCTTGATAGGCAAGTTGCTATTTAGGATTTTACTTGTATACTATCAATTTACTTGTATTTTATCTGATCCAGTTTTTAGTCTTTAATTAGTTATACTTATTTCAACATACAATACTTTTGTGACCTGGAGAATTGAAACAAGTCGGGAAAAGAGACAAATGCAATGAGACAGTTCATTTGTTTTGTTATTTTTAAGAAAATTTAAGCTCGCTTGGCAGTGGTTTTGTTGAAAAGAAACTTGTTTTAGTTGATCTAGTTAATCGACTTGATTTGAAGCTTCAAAAACACTTTTCCCTTGACAACTTCTGTTTGAAGCTTTGAATAACAGAGATTAACAAATGTTTTTGGTACTCATATGATACCATTTTTCATGTTTTATATCTATTTTTTCAGTTCAAATATTGTTTATTGAATTTTTTTCTATTCGCAATATATTTCGGAAAAAAATGGATAGGTTGCATTCAAGTATTCTTACGGCTTTTTCTAGGTAATTTAATCCTAACTTTTTTATATTCGAAGCAAATTTCTACCCAAATATAACTAACATTGAACATAAATACAAGCAAATCAAATAAAAGTTATTTTGGTGGTAGTTTAAATTAACTGAGAAAACACATGAACTAGTTTAATTTAGAAAGAAATATTCTTTTTGAAAACCGCATTTCGCCAACCCACGCGTCCACCCACCTGATTTCACAATGCTCTTCAATGAAAATAATGATTGAAAATAAATAAATAAAATAACACTCTGCACAACATTTGAAGCATGATTTACTTTCTTTGCCAGTAAAACTCTAAAAATTCTCAAAAATGCGGATAAACATTTATAAGTGGGAAGACATTCAAATCCGTGTCACTCACTGTTGTACATAGCATTATAATAAATGTTTATATTACACATCTGCATATAATATGTCATTAATACTTCAAAGTAAATTTTACATGGAACAGAAATTCAGGAGAGAAATAGTCAGGAGAAAAATAATAATTATGATAAAGGTCGTTAGATGAATGAAGGTGATCAAAATGCAGATAATGTATCAACAGATTCTGAAGAACAGATTCTGCAAGTTCTGATATAATCTATTCCAGATTTATACCTCTTTCCATTCTTGGACTTGGAAGACAGATAGGGGACCAACAGGATTTGAAAAATGTATAATAAATATTCTTAAGTAACCTTCTCCAGACTTAAATCCTTTCTACATTGCTGTACTTGGAAAATAAATGGAATATCACTAGGATTTTTAGGGAAGAGGTTCCGGAAATTATTGCATAAACTTTTTTAGACTTTTTTTTTGGTTATTCTTACACGTGTTAAACATGTTACGGGTACTAAATTGTAGAGACATTAGGTTTTTTTGGAAGCAGGAGACATGAAAAATGAGCAACGCCTTCGCCGGGAATCGAACCACGGACCTCTCGGTTACGCGTCGAGCATGCAGACCACTACACCACGAAGGCATGCGAAGAAGGCAGGAGAAATACCTTATATACTCCTCCTTTCAAAGGAGGAATGGGTTTGGGGGACCCAATCGCCAAATCGCGGTGGTGGAGAATCATCATCCACCACCTTTTTAGTTCGGGCGCCAGTGTTGAGACAATAGGTTATTTCAGAAGCAGGAGATATGAAAAATGAGCAACGCCTTCGCCGGGAATCGAACCACGGACCTCTCGGTTACGTGTCGAGCATGCAGACCACTACACCACGAAGGCATGCGAAGAAGGCGGGAGAAATACCTTATAAAAGTGCAAACATCATAAATTATTTCGAACTGCACATTTCTGGACTCCAGACAGCCTAAGACATTACAATTACGCTCGAACAGGAATGTGGTGGTTGATAATACATCAACGCTTGAATAAAGCGCGATTGGGTTTTCTGACTCTTCCCAGTCGCGCTTCATGTTGAAGAGAATGACACAAATTATAGCATCTCCCCCGTCTCCGCTTTTGCAGTATAAGTGGCTAAGAAATCCAAATGACACAGCTGATTTCTCCCAATTCCCGTCTCCAAAAAATTATAATATTATAGAGTCATTAGGATTTTTGGAGTAAGAAACACGCAAAATTAGCAATGCCTTCGCCAGGACTCGAACCTGGACCTCTCGAATACGCGCCGAGTGTGCTACCGTTACACCACGAAGGCACGCAGGAAAGATAGAGAAAATACCTTATAATATACGTTATACATTTTAAAGCACTGGCAGTTTTATTTCCCAACGTTTTCTATACCTATACAATACATATCTATATATATATAATATATGTAAGCGAAATATCACTGACTCATCACAAGATCTCCGAAACTATACATCCGATTCACTTGAAAGTTTGCATAGTTACTCATTCCACGAACGTACATGCGCACTAACAACGGATTTTACGCAAATCCTGTCCGAAATGGATTTTTGTTAGACCCTCACAGGCGTCAAGTCAAAGCTATTTTTTGTGGGTGACTTTTGACTTTGAATCATTGAATGGTACTACATTTCCCGAAATTAAATTTAAAAAATTAACATTTATTATCAATTAGAAATTAGACATTTTATCCATATAAGAAGTCTAGGTTCATATTCAAATATATAGTGTGCCCAGCAAAGCGGGCGGGTGTTAGCTAGTATTAAATAAACATCACATTAATTTATATTAAAAACACAGCTAAAAAAAGAAATTTTTAAACTAAAACCGGAACGTTGCACAAAGAGCGTAGGTATTTAATTAAATGTATTGTTTTCCAAAGACATGACTAATGTATTTTGTAAATAAGAGATAAAATTTAAGTGTCTCTACGAGCAGTTTCAGTCTATTTAAATTTGATGCTCTCTACAAATATCTTAACCATTTGTTATTTTATAATTCTCTGAAAAATCAATAAATTTAAACTCACATGAATAGAAGACACCACTAAATGGCCACACCAGTACGTAATGAGCATTTTCTTACCTGCAAAAAAGATAAAAAGAAAGTATTAAGTTTTCAAATTTAATTAATTTACCATTTCTTTTATTAAAGTTCTAAGATTGTCAAATATACATACACACACACACACACATATATATATATATATTACATTATAGAGTTTGATTTGCTTTGGAAACACAAACTAGATTCAAACACCTAATAAAATAACGTTTTTATTTAAATAAAATCTTTCAAAATAAACGTACATCTTATGCTAACAGGGTCAATCACTACTTGTTGTAACGTAACTAAAGTAACAGACAAATTTAAACAAAAAAATCTGATGTGTCAACCACATGACTTCCTTGTATGGATTAAATTATACGCAATTTTCCAGTATTTCATTTAAACATACTGAACTAACAGCTAACGAAATTTGAATTAAATCTACTTCGTCGATAGCCCATAAACCACAATAGAATAAAAGCAATCTTTAAAGTTCACTATATTTATTTTTCATAGGCCACACGCGTTACATCTCATTCATTTTATAAGTCAGAGTGAGCAAACATTATAGCATTTGAAAAATTAGCACTTCTATTCAAATACTATTAATAAATCTAAAACGATGTGTAGAAGAAATTAAACAAATGAAAAAGAATGTTTTTCACAGGCAATTCAGCGCCGCTTACCTAAAGCGCATGCGCTACTAATTAATTCAGTTCTTACTTCGCGGAAAGGCAAAAATGCATAAAAATTTAAAAATATAGAAAAACATAAAACACCAAGTACAGTTAAAAACAATTAAAGAAAACAATTTTTACAATTAAAACTACAATTTGTACGCAAAAACCAGCTAATAACTTCAATGAATCAAGCATAATTTAATTCACGATAATAAAAGAAGACGTTACTTTGTTGTTGCGAAGCTTAGTTTCTCTAGATTGGCAACAAATTCGCTATTCTGCTAAGCTTCAAATGTAAACAAATATGGCCACTATCACAATCAAAAATTAGGCTTAGCCACACTTAAAAAAAGAATAAAGAAACTGAGCTCACTGAGCCGAGTAACAGAGTGGATATATATATATATATTTACATTTTTATTTGTTGCAAAACCCCTCCATATGTAGCAATGTTTTACTTAATTCCCCTCAAATGTCGCATTTATTCATTCTTTTACTTTAGCAAAAGGTATTTTCCTTTTAAACAAACATTCGAACCTGGCCCTTATTTAGCCTTTACATTTGACAATCAAATTTTTCGATAAAAAATTTTAGCTTTACATTGTAATTAGTACAGCATTTTATTATTTTTATTCTTGTCATTCATTTTACCAATTTTATTGATATTTCTTTCGTTTGTAATTCATGCAATTTTTCCCTCGATTTTCAATGCTTTATTTCGGCATTACATGTAAAATGTTTTCCTTGTAACGTTTGTTTCTTTTTGTGTTCGGACAACGAAAACGGGTAGGGAAAAGAGACCAACTCAATGAGAGCCTCGATCTTGTATAGATTTTTTAGAGTATTGTATATAAAAAATTTTTAGAATTAATAACCATTATAGTAATTGACGATAGAGCTCTCAGTTAGTTGATCGGAATGAAACCGGTTCTTGTTGTTCAGTTAATTGACTTTGTTTAAGGCTTCAAAACACTTTTCCCTTGACAAGTTCTGTTTAGAGCTTTAAATAAAAAAGGATTAACTTCAACCTTTACTTTTTTCGTTCCAAATGTATATTATAAAATTTGCAAATTCAAAAAAATGAAAACAGGTAGGGGATCATGGTTCTTACAATCCTTAAGTAATTCTCTCATATATTTCATTTCCCATATTAAATTAGTATAAAAAATCCTGCAGAACTACGCGCAGATTTCTAGTAGTTTTTCTAGTTTTTTCTCTCAACAACATATAGAAAATTTGTCAACTTTCTCAGTAATTTATATACATATAAATATATATATACTTTTGGTACGGCCGATTGCAACCAAAATGCGAGGTGCACATCTACATGTTATAGCAGTCCTATATAAAAATTTTCAACGTTCTGAGGCTACTCGTTTTTGAATTATGCGAGATACATTCATACGTACGCCCGTACGCACAGACGCTACGAAACGCTATACCTTTCATGCAATTCTAGCAAATAAGTTTAAATGAAATACAGCAAAAATGTGTATAGTTTAATAGTTCATACAAGAAAGTCGTGGCTTTCACATGAGATTTCTTTCGTCTAAATACATACCACATAGACTACTCAGTATAAGATAAAAATACACCAAAAATGGGTATAATTCATTAATTTCATTTTCTTTAAGCATATAGCTCATAAACAAATACCTGCAAGTAACCGATAAAACTACGCTAAAATTTCTAGATATCGTAAACTTTGTTTTCTTTATAATAACATAACATAAAGACCAATGCCTGTCAGTAATAGATAAGAATATGTCAAAAAAATTCTAGAATGCATAAACTCGGTTTGCTAGCATAGTTTCACAGTGGACTGTTACATAACTTTAGATACAAAAACAATTTAAGATTTTTTTAACAAATTTATTTTGAACCCTTTTCAAATTCTGTTTATGATGAAGCATGGAGACGAACGAACGACTTTAGCTTTTAAACTACATTAACATAGCAGCACATGGTTGCCATTTTAAGCAGCACAAATATTGCCATTTGGTGGCAATAACGAGTTGCATTTTGTGTTTGTTTTACAGCGTAACACGGTTCTCCTTTTAATATGCATAACATGTGTGCGTGTGTGTGTGTGTGTGTGTGTGTGTGTGTGTGTGTGTGTGTGTGTGTGTGTGTGTGTGTGTGTGTGTGCGTGCGCGCGTGTGTGCTCTGCATCCTCTTCAACCATTCCTATTCAATAATTCCTTTATTCCTTGCTTCAGAAATATATATATATATGTACAGATTTATGCAAATTTAGATTATTTTAATGTGTTTTATAAATTAATAAATAAAAAGTATAAAAATGTTCGTAAACACAAGATCTTGAATAAAAGTAGTTTTTTACTTCTTATTTACATATTTAACGATTTTTAGTATTTTTACTCTTTTGTTCGAAGTAAAAACAGAAGTACTGTAATCACGAAAAATTTCGGGCACCATATTTCAACGAAAATATCCATTTTGACCGCTATCGAATGCAATTTAGCGATGTTTTAGCATAACATCTGTACGTAAGGACAGAATAAAGGACTCTTTTTCCACAAGCGAATTAAAAAAACTGATTTAAAATGGATTCAGAAGAGATTTTTTCGTGGCGTTTGTACATACGTACGTATGTATGTATCTCGCATAACTCAAATACGAGTAATCTTAGACGGTTGAAATTTTGTATATAGGACTGCTATAGCATGTAGTTGTGCACCTCCCTTTCTGCTAGCAATTGACCTCACCAAAAGTGTATATATATATTATATATATATATATATTATATATATATATATATTACCTACTCTGTTTCTCTGCCTCGTGAATTCAATTTTTTTATTCTTATATGCTGGGAAATCGTGCATTTTTTGCTTTAAAAATGATTGAATTATGTTGGTCTTATCTTCCGATTAAGGTTTTATGCCTTTAGTTAACCTGAATGCAATAGTTGAACAATTATCAACAATTTAAAAGTTGTTTCAGTGCGACTAAGCCTCATTTTTTTAACATAGCAGCCATAATTGTTTACATTTGAAACTTAGCAGAATAGTTGATTTGTTTCCAACCTACATAAACTAAGCTTCGCAATAACAAAGATAACGCCTTCTTTTGTGATTGCGAATTAAATCATGCTTAATCCAATCTGGAATTACCATTTAAGTTATTAAATTATCCGATATATTGACCCAGCATAGCGTCCACAACAAATTAAGTCAGTTTATACGCCTTCAGTTCTTTTTGACGAGGGAGACCAAAAGTAAACTTTCAGTTTGGTGCGCCGAAAAATCTGCCTTCTTGCCCGCTGGCCGAACTGCTTGTTTTTACGTAGAAGCTCTAATTTTAATTGTAAAAATTATTCTTTAAATTGTTTTAATTGTACTTATGTGTTATATTTTTTAATTTTTAATACAGATATGTTGAGGTTTTATGTATTTTTGCCCTGTCGCAAAGTGAGAACTGAATTAATTGAATGAGAAATCTACCTCTAATGAAATTCGAGGAAATACGTTTAAATGAAATACAGTAAAAAATGCGTATAATTTAATATTCCATACAAGGCAGTCATGTGGCGTACACTCCAGATTTTTATATTCATAAACTCAAACTAAATACTTCATGTAAATAAAAGGATGACCTCTTTCCCACCTGAAACTATGAAATGCCCACACAGGAATTGCACCCCCCCCCCGGTTAAGAATCCCCGATATAGGCTAACGCTTGTTAGGAATAGATAAAAATATGTCGAAAATTCCTAAATCACGTAAACTTGGTTTCCAATTTAATGCTCAAGGCATAGACTAATGCTTGTCAGCAACAGATAAAATACGCCGAAAAATCTTACAATACATAAACCTGGAATTTAAAATATCTCATTTCTCTTAGCTGCAGAAGTTCAAGCGATGTTCGGTCATTAGCCGGGAGAGAGTTTCAAAATATGCAAATCAGAACCAACGGTTGGCACTAAAGGGGGGAGCTGAGCACATCAAGGTAACAAACAATAAACTTCAGCTCCCTCCATGCAGGGAGGACGCCGCGTCATCTATAACGCACGCCCGATTAACCGTAACCGCGAACACAAAGGAACGCGCGCCAATTACCCAACGTGACTTCTATACCTTCCTTCCTCCCGCGCCCGGACCCCAGCCATTCGATGACACCATCGATAATGGACAGTCGCCATTTTTGTCACCTTTGTGCCAGTAACGATGGTAACTAACGAACTATTGGCTGCTCTCGAATTTCCAGAGGGTTCCACAGGATTAACATTTGAATAATGGTTAAAGTACGCATGTTGGTAGAATCGAAATGCAAGTTGCATATTTTCAGGAAAGGGTAAAAATATGTCTTTTTAGTAATTAAATCAAATGGGAAAATATATACTGAAATTTCGCTTCTTGGCAGAAAAATGCGATTAAATTTGCAGACAGCTCGATTAATCGAGTTGCAAATTAACTAAGCATTGTTTAAAAAAATAATAATGATACAGTAAAAAATCTAAAGGCCTTTCAGATTTTATATTAAGCCCAAAAGCGGCATTTTTTTAATGTTTCATCTGTTAAATCTTATGTTCAATCTTATGTTATTAAATCTTATGTTCTTCGCATTTAAACCATAAAATTCAACAGCAATACCACAAAATATTTAAAAAGAGCATATCTTCAGGATTTCCCATACACAGTCTCGCACGCTGCAGACAGAAACGCTTTTTTCTTCCTGTGCAGTGTTGCCATTGCTGATGTTGAAATCGTTGAGATTGTTAATAAAAAATTCGTTAAAGTTTTACAAAATACGAAACAGATAATAAAATTAATTCGGGCTTCCAGATGCCCATATTCGAGTGGAGGACTAAGTTATTGAAAATTTGATGTCTCTAAGTACCGTTGCTTTTTCATAATGCGAGAAATATTAACATATTCTTCGGGATTCTTCATTATTTAATTTTTTTTAAATATAGTGAATGCAGGGTGATGATATTTGGTTGCAACAATCTTAAAAGTGAAACGCCGCCATTTTATAGAGGACGACGGAAAATACGAAAACGAAATTAATCGCCCTTCTGGGCTAATTGCCGTTTTGCGCTAAAAAACCAAACTTTGTTCATTGCAAAGCAAAGGGGAAATTCTTAATCCATCAGAGTAAAAGAAAACTGTCTATAGAATATACAAAAAAAAAATTGCTTGTGATAACTTCAGTAAAACAACACCATATTATAATACTTGGGAGTCGTATATCTAAAACAGAACACACGTTAATTGCAAGGATCTGGAATTTGTAAAGTAAAAAACATTGTAAAGCAAAAAACAAAACGTTCTAACCGATGTTTTTACATGTGTCTTAACTAAATGATATTGTCCAAGTTCTCCTCTAAATACTATTTTTAACGCCATTTATAATTCAGTTCCTTATTTTCTAATTATGTTTATTCTTCAGTTATTCACAAAGCGTTCTTTTTATTTTGGAAGTTAATTAAATGCATTTTTTTCTGGGTTAAACTGCTTGATGATGCATGCTAAATACTAATAACTAATGACCTAATGAAGTTACAAGCAAATGGTGACAGCCAAACGTTTAAACCGTTGAAGAAATCTATTGTTGGGTATATAATTTTCATTGTACCATAACAGAAACGAAAGTAACAAAGTAATGTTGTGTATACTATTTCCATTGTAGCTATGATCGCATATAACTCATGATCTATTGAAGTTAGAAGCAAATGAGAATAGCCAAATGTTTACTCTTCAAGAGATCTGTTCGTAAACTATAACACTTCCATTATAGTGCCTATAATAGAAAAGAAACTAACGTTCGGTACACCAATAATATAGGCTGTTTTGTTTCCTATTTTACTTCCTTGTAAGAAATAAAGGAAGTATTGTAATCGCGAAAAATTTCGGATACCTTATTTCAACTGCTCTCGAAACCATTTGAATCACGTTTTGGGGTGACATCTGTACATACGGACACAATAAACGGCTGTTTTTGCCAAAACGGAGCGTAAAATGGATTTAAAAGGGATTCAGAAGAGATTTTTTCCTTCACGTCTATACGTACTTATGTACGTACGTACGTATGTATCTCCCATTAACTGACGAACGAATATCCGTAGAACCTTGAAATTTTGTATATGGAACTTCTATAACATCTAATTGTACAGCACCCTTTTTTGTAGCAACTGGCTGCACCAATCGTATATAAATATATATCTATTCCCACTCTGTTACTTGATTCTGTGAGCTTAGATTTTTTATTCTTATATGTTGGTAAATAGTGCATTTTTTTGCTTTTAAAGTGATTGAATTATGTAGTTTTAATATTCCGGTTAAGATTTATGCCTTTAGTTAATCTGCATGCAATTGTTGTAGAATTATCAAAAGTTTAAAAGTAGCGACTTAAGCCTAACCAACCGTCATTCTTTACATTTGAAACTCAGTACAATAGTGATTTACGTCAGTTTCTGCACCTGCAGTGTCTTTTTGCCGAGTGGGATCAAAAGTAAACTTTCGGTTTTGTGCACCGAAAAATCTGCTTTCTTGCCCGCTAGACGAATTGATTGTTTTTGCGTAGAAACTCTAATTTTGATTGTAACAAAAAAATTTAAACTGTTTTAGCTGCATTTGGTGTTTTACGTTTTTCTGTATTTTACGATTTTTTTATGAAGATGTTTAGAGTTTTCATATATTTTTGCTTTGCGGTGAAGTGAGAAAATTAATTGAATAAGAAATATATCTCTAATAAAATTCGAGGAAATACATTAAAATGAAATGCAGTAAAAAACTGTGTATAATTTAATAGACCATAGTGAAGTGGTGCCCACAACAGATTTTTTTAATTGTTTTTGGATTAATTGGGACTTCGAAATTAATTGTGGACGAAATTCAAGGAAATTAATTACATGCGTTTAAAAAAGTCAGTTTCTCTATATTTTCTAGTTTTCTTTTATTTACCTTTCGATTTATACGTAAAAATATGAAACCCCGTTAAAATAGTTTATCGGGCATGTTTCTGATATATGCAGTGAAGCAAACATTGCATAAATTATGGGCTAATTAGTGCAAAACGCTCTTCTTAAGTGATTATGAATATTAATTAGTGATTAACACTATGATTAGCAATACTAATTTATTTTCTATAATAGCGGCTATATAACTTATTCTCAAATTCAAACTAAAACTGAGATAAATGAAGACTGCAAACTAAATTTTAGACCAGTTTTTTACTGTAATTTTTAGGTTTCAAAGTGCAAATACACCTATCCCTCGATTTACACGGAAGATAGGTTCCACACAAAATCGTGTAAATCGAAATCTTGGATTTTGCTATGTAAAACCGTGTAAAACGAAAAACGCACTAAATGTGCATAATTTAATTACTTATTTACATAAAACAAAAGTAACACATCTTAAAGTAAATATAGTTACACTTCGCTCATAAAATAACAAACATATGTAGGTAATATAAAAACATATTTATTTTATTTTGCATTAGGAAAATATAAGATCATTCAAAAAAATTATTATAAATTTAATCACTGTCATCACTTTCATGAGCTATTAGTCTTTTCTTCTTGACTGGTATGATGTCACTTGAATGGTTGACGAATTATTGAAGATCTCAGATCAACAAGACTTTGTAATGAAATCCGTAATTATCAATTGCCTAGGTTTTTATTCCTAAATCTTTGTAAACCTCCTCATATTGGTTTAAGTGCATACTAAGCTCCCGTTGGAATCAGAGAGCTCGTTCAACATTCGTGTCATATTGCAAAAAAATGATTGCCTAAATTTCTTCCCAATTCACGCCCTATACTGATAACGCTTGCTGTGAACGCAACTGGTTCAGATTGCTTTTCATCAGAATCATCGTCTTCATCATGTTTATTTGTTTCATGAATCATGTTAACTAACTCATCCTCATTTAGTCTTTCATCGACTCATTATTTCTTCAATATCTGCCTGAGCTAAATCCTCAAAACCTTCTCCTCCTATAATAGTTTGAAGCAATTTAGTAATCGTGTAAAGTTTTAATTAAACTAACAAAGTTTCATTTTAATTTAAATCTTTCTATCTCTTCTCATTTCAACTTCCCGTTAAAACAAGCACGCGTTTCAGCTTTATGCTAATTTGAAGTGGAGCCAAGTAGTATTCAAACGAAAGGTAGAAACCTTTCAGTGTGAGAGAGCTTTTAGTCTCAGACCACTGTTACTCTATTCAACGTTCGCCTGACTAGCTAGCATTTAAATTCTAAGCCGTAGCGCTTTTACGTGATTACTTATTGAAGTAATTCGAATTTCAACGTTCGCCTGACTAACTAGCATTTAAATTCTAAGCCTTAGCGCTTTTACGTGATTAATAACTGAAGTAATTCCAAGTGCGTCAGTATTAGTTAAATCTTGCTACGCACCATTTAATTTAGAGGCCAACCTCGCGTTATAGCTCTGTGAGCGACGACTATTTAATTTCTAATTAGTTTTAGTTTAAATTATTTGATTGTTCATTTTAAACCCAAGTGTGGTCTCTACTTTCTGTATCCCTCCCGAATTGGGAAGTGGTTGTAAATAATTGTGATTTAATAAAAGAGGATTTTAAATTCCTTTAAAGTGTAGTTCTTCGACCACTTAATCACAATAGTCTACCACAGAACATAGCTGCATTCAGCTCCCTGTTCCAGATCAGGATTTAAGGAGTTCACGAAGATGTTTGCCAAGAATATGCACCAAACACTCAGTCCTGACAATCTGAAATTCTAATATTTTAATTTTTGTTTCTAAAGAAATAATTTTTCTTTCTATTTGATTTTTTTTCAAATCTTTTGGCGTTATAAAACCTTGGAAAATTTATGTCAATTACAAAACTGCCGCAAAAAATATAAATATTGAAAACTTACCAGTCAACATTCACATATGTAAGTAACAATGATGTAAGTTTTGTTGCTAAAACTGATACTGCTCTAGTTCACATGAACCAAATAGCTTTACGGTTGTGAAATACATATACATACTACGGGGATTCCCCTTTTAACACACGGAAAATCCCATCCTTGTTGTTGCCACCAGGGTTACCAAAGGAATGAGATTCAAAAGTGACTTCAAGTATATGTATTTGCGTATATGCAGCCGAATATACATTTTTATCAAGTTTTTGAAATCCGTTAATTTTTAAACCGTGTAAAACCGAAATAGTGTAAAACGAGTACGGTGTAAATCGAGGGATGGATGTACTACAATAGATTTTGCATTTAAAAACAATTTAAATTTGATATTAAAAAACAGAGAAGTCAGAAACCTTTAACATATCAGTATATTTAATGCAAGCGGTTTTGAGATAATTAAGCAGTTAAGTTATTAATCTTTCCAATCTAGAAATGATAAACTACTATATGTATCGCAGACGATACATACCGGAAAAGAAGTCTTCTGCCGTGACTCAATACCTCATTAAAGTACACATCAAATAAAAAAATAATAACTAGTCTTTTTCTCTTTCCTTGCACTCGCATTTTGAAATGAGTCAAATTATCAATGCAAATAAATATTTCTCTGGCATATCTTTAAGGCAAAATGTTGCAAACAAAAAATTAAAATGAAAAATAAATTAAAACTGTTACGTAATTTATCCTTTTTAATATGATTAATAATTTTAAATATCAGAAGGCTACAGATTTTAAAAGAAAAAAATTGTTGTAGCCTGTAGAGATATTAGGTTTCTTCGAAGAAGAACAGAGGATAAATAAGCAATGCCCTCACCGGGATTCGAACCACGGGCCTCTCGAATACGCGTCGAGCGTGCTGACCACTACACCACGAAGGCGGGAGAAATGCCTTATATACTCCCTCCCCCTTTTAAGGGGCCACTGAGGATTAGGGACCCAATCGCCAAATCCCGGTGTCGGAGAATCATCATCCGCCACCTATTTTTGTTCGGGCGCCACTGTAGAGACAATAGGTTTTTTTCAAAGCAGGAGCGAGGTTAAATGAGCAATGCCCTCGCCGAGACTCGAACCATAGACCTCTCGAATACGCATCCAGCGTGCTGACCACTGCACCGTGAAGGCATGACGCAACCGAAAATTCGATTCAACGGCGAAATCACAAAATATTTAAAAACAGACAATCTTTAGAATTTCTGATAGACAGTCTTTAGTGCTGGAGATTAGAAAATTTTATTTCACACAGTGTTGCCACTGCTGGCTTTGAAATCGTTGAGTTTGATAATCAAAAATTCGTTGAAGTTTTACAAAACATGAAATAGATTAACGGTCGTCCAAAAGACTTCTTAAGATTCTCTACGCTCTAGTAAAACAAATTCATAATTCGGGATTCCAGAGGCCCATGGTCGGGTAAAGGACTATGTTATTCAAAATTTGATGGCTATAGTTATAATGCGTACTTTTTTTTACAATGCGAGAAGCATACATACGTTCATGCAAATTCTTCATTATTTCATTCCTTTAAATATAATACGGGGCGATAATATTTGGTGGCAGCAATCTGGAACGTCATACGCCGTTTATACTGATTCAACGCCAAATGCCTTTTTGAGACTAATATCCCATTCGGAACTAACGTCCCTTCAGGGCTAATAATTAAACATATATCATAATTAGCAATTAATTACCTATTATAAATTAATTTGGTAATTAGGGGATAAGCTATAAATTAATATATATAATTACATAAGAGGATAAACAAAATTTCAAAACCTTTCGCATCCCATCAAAAATACTTCCATAATTATTATCGAGTCGTTACCCACACTCGCCTACATAGAAAAACAAATTATCCGAATAGCTTTAGTTCGAGATGCGTGAATGAATATAATAAGCTCTACTGTATATAATGTAAATGGTCTCTATGTAGCAGCAAAATATACAAGTAATATATAATGCAATTGATCACGTAATACCAGACGAAAATTCTTAACATGAGAAGAAATATCAGTATAATTGACTCTGAGTACACAACGTAACTTACTTCGAGAAATATTACACGAACATTCCAAACATGTGAAGAAACTTTTAATACGTTCATCAACAACAACATCAGGATTTCTTAAGCACCGAAAAAAACGAGGAACTTTTCTCCCATTCTTGCATCCCAGGAAATTACAAACACACCATCCGCAAACCCGATCCAATCCCCCCACCACCACCCACCCACCCACCACACAGAGGGGAGGAAAACCTCAAAAGCGGTGAAGCAAACGGCAAAAAAGAAACAAGAAAAAGGGGCGAAGGAGTAGATACTACAACGAAGAACTAACTAAACCAAAAAAGATTAAGAAAAAAAAAACAAGCGATCACCTACAGAAAGCGAGAAAACAAAAAGAGTAAAAGGCAACACAAATGCATCCGCAGAAATACAGAGACTACAGAGAGAGAGAGAAGTAGTGGACAAGGAGAGGGGAGAGGAGTCAGAAAACCAGCGTCCATCGCAGTCAGTAAAGTGGGCAGAAGCGTAGCATCCTTCGGAGATTGCCTGTCCGTCCGTCTAGCCGTCGCCAGGACCACCATACCATAGCGTTTATTACACTATCCTGGGCTCCAGTGGGTCTCGCTTGCATTGTCCAATGTGTTGAGAATGGACACTGTTGATACACCTACTGCCGCTGAATTCGCGATGAGGGGTTTGGGGTTGCACTTAAGGTGGGGGGACAAAGAGCGAAATATGAAATTCTATCTTACTCAATGGACATCGAGTGGGATAAAGATCTCGGACGATGGTCGTTCGCATACCGTCCAAAGCAGTAGTTACCGTGGGTAATGGAAGAGTTCTCCGCGAACGATCTAGCGAATTTTTATTTATTTATTTATTTTATTTTTATCCTTTCCACACTTCTCTCTCGTGAACTTGTTTGATTACGTTTCTCTTTTATTCGAGGCTTATGAATAATTTTCCAGTTCCACATTTTTTTTTAGTTGAAGTTTCAAAAGAAGTCTATTTTAGAAAATGGTTTTTTTTGTTCATAAATAAGAAATTATAAAAAGAACACAGGATACAACCACCCTTCACCCAAGATTCTCATATTACACATATAGTTTATATATTCAATAATGTAAGAATATATTTATATAAGTATGAAATTAGTTTACGATAATACCGGCAAATTAATATGAAAACAGCAGTTCCAGTTATTAAAAGATTCCAAAGTATCATTTCGGTATTAATTACTGAGAAAGCTGACAAATTTTCTACATGTCGTTGAGAGAAAAAAGTAGAAAACTTGTAAGGTTTTAGTTAAACTAACCAAGTTTTATTTTAATTTAAATCTTTCTATCTCCTCTCTGTTTCAACTTCCCGTCAGAAGAAGCGCGCGTTTTCAGCTTATGCTAATTTTGAAGTACAGCCAAGTACTATTTAAACCAAACACCTCTCGGTGTGAGAGAGCTTTAGTCTCAGATCACGGTCACTCTGCTCAACGTTCGCCTGACCAGCTAGAAGCTAAATTTATAAGCCATAGTGCTTACTACGTGATTGCATATTGAAATAAATTGAAGTGCGCTAGTATTAGTACTTCTACGCACCAGTTAGTTAGAGGCCAAACTCCGCGATTTGCTCTGCGAAGCAAAGTTGAATTACATTTCTATTTTAGGTTTAGTGTTAATATTATTTGATTGTTAAGTTCGACCCAAGTGTGGTCTTTTACTTTCTGTATCCCTCCCGAGTTGGGAAGTGTGTAAATAATAGTGATTTAATAAAAGAAGATTTCAAATCCCTTTCACGTGCAGTTATTCGCCAATACAGAATCTACACCAGAACATAGCGTATTTTCCGCTCCCTGTTCCAGTTCAGGACTTGAGAAGAAGAAATCTTGTAAGTATTCACCATGTTTCCAAAGAGCATGCACAGAACACTCAATCCTGATAAACTAGTAGAAAAATCTGCGCGTAGTGCTGCAAAATTTTTTATGCCATCTAATATGGGAAATGAAATATATGAGAGAATTACTTAAGGATTGTAAGAATCATGATCCCCTACCTATTTTCATTTTTATGAATTTGCAAATTTTTTAATATACATATGGAACAGAAAAAGTAAAAAGATTGAAAAAAACAAAAACAATGAAAACCAAAGTTAATCCTTTTTTACTTAAAGCTCCAAACAGAACTTGTCGAGGGAAAAGTGTTTTGAAGCTTTAAACCAAGTCAATTAACTGAACAACAAGAACCGGGTTTCATTCCGATCAACTCACTGAAACCTCTATCGTCAATTAGTATAATGGTTATTAATTCTAAAAATTTTTTATACACAATACTTCAAAAAATCTATACACGTTTGAGGCTCTCATTGAGTTGGTCTCTTTTCCCTACCAGTTTTTGTTCCCCGAACACAAAAAGGAACAAACGTTACAAGGAAAACATTTTACATGTAATGCCGAAATAAAACATTGAAAATCAAGGGGAAAATTGGATGAATTACAAACGAAAGAAATATCAATAAAATTGGTAAAATAAATGACAAGAAGAAAGATAATAAAATGCTGTAATAATTACAATGTAAAACTTAAATTTTTATCGAAAACTTTGATTGTCTAATGTAAAGGCTAAATAAGGGCCAGGTTCGAATGCGTACCTAAAATGAAAATACTTTTTGCTAAAGGAATGGATAAGTAAATGCGACCTTTGTGGGGAATTAAGTAAAACATTGCTACAAATGGAGGGGTTTTGCAACAAATAATAATGAAAAAAACACTTCCTACCTGTAGGTGCTTCTCATTCAAAGAGAAAGTAGCGATGTTACGGGGTGCTTCACTGTAGGAGAGGGCATACAAACTGCTACGTAATTTGCAACACTTTTACTAAGCCTATGTTCTTAGAAAGGAAAGACCCAGTAATATATTGTGGATAGAATTAGAAATCTGTGAGCTAAGAATGGCTTAAACAAAACACGGTTTTCACCCAAATTCGAACACGGGAACTTTGAAAAATGAGCTCGTTGTACTAACTATTCAATTACAAAAGCAATGGAAGGAATTTCTTCGAAAGAGTTATTTGGCTTTAAATAAGAACTCGTGTTGCACAGATTTACTTAAAGCACAACCAGCTATTGAAGATTAACTTGTGCTTACTTAAATTTACACCTAAATCTTTAGTAAATTGTAATTCTCGACGAAAATAACTTATTTCCAGTGGCACTTTTTTTCTTTTGCTTGTTATTTATTATTCCAGTGGTTACATAAGATCAAAAATAAATGCGCTGTTACCACAGCAAAACGCTGATAGGTTTGGTTACGGCAAAGCATACGAGGGCTATCCTCCTAAGAGAAGGGATACCTTCGTGGAGGATATTTTACGGAAAACTGGCTATACAGGTTACACATGGGAAAAGCGCCCATGCAGCCAGGCCATCCGTTCGGAATCGAACCCAGGTCGAACTACCCGTCTTGAGCGTCTTTACCTCTCGCTCGCTGCTGGGCTTCGCAAGACGTTGAAACGCTTCCATATTTTAACACAATAATAATAACATCAAAAAAATTTGAAATTCCCTTTTGAAGTAAGTCACGTTTCCTAAACCTAACATGCCTCTCTTATGCTAGTGTTCGCATGTAAGGAAGTTAGAACGAATGCAATAAGACCTCTACGCTCTAACTTGCATAAAATTTTGTTCTTTTAAAATATTTTCTTAAGAAATCAAAATCAAGACTTGAAGAGTCTCAATGAATTCGTCCCTTTTTCCTACTCGTTTTTGTTGTCCGAACACAAAAAGCAAAAAAGTTACTGTGATCAAATAGAAACAAAAATGAGAAATACATGCAATGCTAAAATTCTTTGCAATCAAGAAAAAACAAAATACTCAAGAAAAAATACTAATTATAACCGAAAAGCTCAATGCAACCAAAAAGGGAGGTGAACATCTACATGTTATAGTAGTCCTATATACAAAATTTCAACGTTCTGAGGCTACTCGTTTTTGAATTATGCCAGATACATACATACAAACATACGTACGTACGTACGAACAACCACCATTTAACAATCTCTTCTGAAACCCTTTTAAATCAGTTTTATAATTCCTTCGGAGAAATAGAGTCCATTATTCCGCCCTTAGGTACAGATGGCGCGCAAAAACATTGTTAAATTGCATTCTATAGGCGTCAAAATGGATATTTTCTTTGAAATATTGTACCCGGAATTTTTCTTGATTACAATACTTCCTTTTACTTCGTACAAGAAAGTAAAAATGGGGCCAGTGCAGTCAGAAATTTGGCTTTTGAACACGCATTCATTTAGCTTTCATTAGCTTCAGAGTTCCCAAATAAAAATATCTGGAGGAAAAAAACACTTCACACTGGTTGTTTTTTTTCCTGCAATAACTCACTTATCTAAATTACTAAAGAAGATTAAGTGTTATTTTCAAAAATAAGTTATTTCAGGAAAAACAAAATTATTATTTTACTTTAAAGGCCAATAGTGAACCGTTTTTTATTTCTTCGTAAATTTCTTAATATAAGAGAGAAAATTTAGGAAAAAAAAAATCTTTTTCAAAAATTAATCAATAATTATTTCATGACACCCCAAAAATTAGATTTATAAAAATATATTCGTTATATTTCTAATCTATTTTGTTGTTGAAATCTATATGGCATTCATTCATTAACCCATTAAATAAATTAATTCATTAATAAATTAAAAATATTTTTCAGTTAAATAAATTCATTCCAACATACAAGTACATATCGCCTAAACAAATTCAGCAATGAACATGTGTGTATATGTGAACTGGAATTTTGGTTCCTTAAATATGACGTTTTTTAGCCCGAAATGGCTATTTCTCTCGAAATCGGTCTTTGCGTCGTCCACTATAAATGGAGAATCACTTGTCAGATTGTTGCCACCAAAAATTATTACCCTGAATTATATTTAAAGAAATTTAAATAAGGTCGAATCTGCATGTATGTATGTATGTATGTTCCTGGTACTATGATAAAACGACAGTACCAGCAATAACGTAATCCTCCACCCGAACTGCGCAGCTGGAAGCCCCAATTTTAAATTTCGAATTTTATATTTCATAATTAATAAACTTTAAATGAATTTTTACCAACAAACTTAACGATTTGAAAGCGAGTAGTGGCAACAATGTACCGAAAAAAACATTTCTACCTCCAGCGCACGAGACTGTCTATCGGAAATTTGAAAGACATGCTGTTTTCAAATATTTTGTGATTTTGCTGTTGAATCAATATTTATGTGGTGTAAGCGCCAAAAACGTGATATTTAATAAATAAAGTAAACACGCAAACATTAACAATAAAAAGACAGAAAAAAAGAGTTTTGTAAAGCTACCTTAGTAAGAAGAATGCATATAATGAACTAAGGAGACTGAAAAAAATGTATACAAACACTTAACGCTGCATCGGTAATTATAAATGTAAACTTTTAATTTTTTTGTAATTTTTCTGTTGAAATCTATATGGCGTAAATACGAAGAAAATTATGCTTAATAATAAAGCTAAAAAGACAAAAAATGGACTAGTAGGAGTGAATGTAACAGCAGAATGGTAAACTGCGAGCTCAGTAAAAGCGTAGAAACCTTAACAGGCACTTCTGGGCGACCGTTAGAATCTGAAATCTTTCAGATTTTTTTTCTACGTGTGTTTCTTCGTATTTTACCGTCACAATGTATTTGTTAAGGAGCTAAATGATTTCAAATTCACTGCTTTATACGAGCTCAAGAAGCTATCTCCTGCTGTATTACAAAAGTTGCCCTTTTCATAAAAGGCACATCTTTCGATTGCAGAGAATATATGAAAAAAAAAACAACTTGTAATAAACACAAATATATGCAAGCTTAATATTTTTTAAATCTAATCTTCATAATTCGTTGAATTTTTCAAAATTCTGCTGAATTATAAAACATTATTTAAACGACAATTATCTCGGCCATCCTATCACTTACTACGGGTACTTCTAAGCAAGCTTTCTAAGATGTTTAGTATTAAGGGGTGTCGGGACCCTTAATTGTTAAATTGGCCATTTTCGATGTACCTTTTCTCAAAATCTGCTGTAGATATACTCTTGAAATTTTTTCTGTAATTAACGTACACCTATCTGACTCTACTGAAATGAGCTTTTGAAACATTTTGAATTTTAGACTAATTTATAGACTATTTTATTAGGCATAGTAAAATTTAGCACTTTTCTCGCGCAAAAAAATTTGTGAAATTTTTTTATCTTAATTTATCACAAAAAGCTCATTTCAGTAAATATTAGAAAATATAATTAAATAAGCCATAAACATTTTAGTTACCTGGCAGCAGTAGTTCCTGAGAAAAGGTACATCGAGTATAAAAAAATCACGTTTGGAGAAAAACGCGTTTTTATGTAAAATTCCTGATTTATCAAAGCATTAGATCATAAAATAAAACTAGATTTTTTAAAGTTCTAATTTTCACAGAGATTAAAGTATAGTATTTTTAGAAAGCTAAAAGTGTAGAGAATTTGAAAATGCAGAAATCCCAAATCAATATTTTTTGAAGATTTTTGGCTTCCAACACCCCTCAAATCGTATTTCTTTCCTCTATTCCTTTTTCTCCTTTCCATCTCACCTTTTCTTACCATATCTGTATCATAATCATGGATCGGGGAAGTCTCAGAGGAAATCAAAGTGAATCAACTACAAGAATTACTCGTAGACGCTACATAGAGATAAATGAAGAAAGAGAAAGAGGTATAGAAAAAGATATAACTATTAAGGGATTTCATTCTGTCTTTTCTTCGGCCGCTTCTCGCTGACTCTATAACAATTAAACTGCTCCGAATGGCATAAGCCATTATATTCATTATCTTCTCCGTAATTTTATCAAATCTCAAAAGATGGCATCTTCAATCCGCAATACATAGACGGTTGATATGAAAAGACGACACACACAAACAACAAATCTATCTCTTTTCACAAAAACACTGTCCCAATAACTTAACAATAGAATGCAAACGCATTTTGTATTGTGGACGCAAAACAAAGCCACATGAAAGCAATTAATAATTCGTTAAAATAATTCCAAGACCTTCCGTCGACGTCCAATTTCATAAAAGCCATTTCCAGCGAAAACAAACCGAAGGAAAGCGGTTATTAATCCTTTGCCATCTCGCGACGCGACCCGACTTAAGGTCCCATACAACGCTATGCAAATATCCGTCGCGGTCATTAAACATATTCATTAAACAGAAAGAAGTGAGTTTACAATAACCAAAAAGAACTGGCTATCGAAATTTTAGACGTCAAATATTCAGATACTTGGGTAGCTTCTTGGCAAGAGGGTCGTGTTTAAACCCATTTATTAAGTACCAGTTGTGTATAGAAACACAAAAGCAAAAACCCTGATATATAGGCCCCAGTGTGGGCACACAAAGAGAAAAACATATCCCTCAAGGAGCAATTGGTGCATATCTGCATAGACTTGTATGTGTGCCATTCAAAAAGCGTCGTGGACTAAAAAAAGGCAACTTCGCGTTATCTGCAAATACATATATCGTGATGCCTCTTCTATGGAGAGTGGGATAAAATAATAACAACAAACGAAAAATACAAAAAAAGAGAGGGGGGAGATGTTTTGTTAGGGGGTGAGCTATTTATCAGTGAGATGGTTTTCTATTTTGCATACATGGCATCTCTTTTTATGCATACATTTCTATGAGGCCATAGATCTATAACAACTATGAGGTGTGTCAAACAGCTTTTCACACACCCGGACACAACTCGACTGAAAGAAGATCGAGCAAAACACATTTAAGAAAGGGGGAACAGAGAGAACAGAAGAGAAAAAAAATGGAAAGATCTCGAGCGCGCCATGTATGGGAAATGATGTATAGCGAAAGATGCATGCAAGATACTGACGTTAGAAAAGTCTTTTTTCCTCTGGTGGTGTAACGGGGAGGGGAGAGTGGAAAAAAAAAAAGTTTCTTTTTTGCACGAACCGAAAAGTCGCGGCGTTTTTTGCAGGAAGTCCATAGGAATCTAATGGCGGTTCCTACACAATGCCACCAGCTCTTTGCTCACAAAATTCCAAGCATATATGCGCTACAAGCAGACGCCGTCGGACCTACAGCCTCGATACCAGGGCGAACGGCTATAACTATATATATATGCAGGGATCTTACAATCTTGGCAGCGAGTAGATGCAGGTCACTTGTGAATTAATTCACAAGCGCCGAACGGGATTGGTCCACCCGAAAATAAGGAGGGAATTTCGCTCGCATCCAAGCCGCAACGCAGTTATGAATGATTGAGATGTTATGCTTTGCAAACAAATCACATAAACCAGACATAAATAATTAACTCCAGCCAAATGCAAGTAGTAATGGGTATACAAAATGCATTTAAAGCATCACCAGAAAAAAGCAAGTATAATGTCATACAAGCGACTTAAAAAAAACTCTCCCTAGAAAAAATCAGGATTGTGTGTCGTAATTTAAATTTTCACAATAAATGTCTTTATTAAAAAACTAGATCATGACCAGTCTGTGTTTTCGAGAAAAATAATTTGAAGCAAAAATTCCCATTCACTAACTTATTATTATAATTATTATTACTACATTATTGCTTTATAAGGTATTTCTTCCCCATTCTTCGCATGCCTTCATGGTATAGTGATCTGCATGCTCGACGCGTAACCAAGAGATCCATGGTTCGATTCCCGGTGAAGGCGTTGCTCATTTTTCATAACTCCTTTTCGAAATAGCCTAATGTCTCTACACTGGCGCTCGAACTAAAAAACTTTTTTTTAATTAAAAACTCTGAAAGCTTTCAGATTTTATATTACGCCCAAAGAGGCTTTTTTTCATTTACATATATATACACGTTTCGAGAGCATTTGGGCCAATGTTCCTTCGGACTAACAATATTTAAAAACAGCATACCTTTGGAATTTCCGACAGAGTCCCGCGCGCTAGGAATAAAGATGTTTTTTCCCATAAAGTGTTGTCACTGAGTTGGTTAATCAAAAATTTGTTAAAGTTTTACAAAATTTGAAATACACAATAAAATATTTAAAAACAGCATATCTTTAGAATTTTAGTCTCGCGCGCAGGAGATAAAGAGTTTTTTCCCCCGCAAGGTGTTGCCATTGCTCATTTTGAACTCACTGAGTTTCTTAATAAAAAATTCGTCAAAGTTTTACAAAATATGAAATACACAATAAAACAAATTCGAAATTGAAAATTCGACCTTCCAGGTGTCCATATGCGGCTGAAGGACTACGTTATTCAGAATCTGATGGCTCTAGATATCGTTGTGTTTTCACAATGCATACACACATGCATACATTCATGAATTCTTCATTGTTTAATTTCCTTAAATATAATACAAGGCGGTAATATTTTTTGTTAACAAACTGAAAAGTGATTCAGACTTTCATAGTGATTCAAAGCAAAATTTCGTTTTGAAACTATAAGCCCTTTTAAGCTAACGCTCCTTTGTGGCTAATAAAAGCCTCCTCTGTCATAAATGCAACAAATAACTATAATTATCGTGTGCTTATTATTTTATTGCTGTGTTCTGAACAATTAAATGAAAATTTACTAATTACTACTTTTGAAACCATAACGGCTCTGTACCAATTTATGCAATATACGCGTTTGCAGTATTGTTATATTTTATTAATTACAATAATAATAATACAAATATTCATCAAAATTGCCACTTGGGTGTGCTACACATTAAATGTATTCTAACTTACCTTAACTGGATATCTTATAACAACAACAAAAAAAAATTGAGATTACTAAGATGAGAATTTATTGCTTTTCATTCGCTCAGTTTGTTAAACACTTATGCATTGATTAAATTTGAAAGATAAATTAATGATCTCACACCACACTTGCTAAAGACCCATTTGACGCGTTACTGTAATACACTGTAACGGCTCAAAAGTTTTGGGAAAAACTCCACTAAAAATGTTCATAAAGTCAAAACACTATACATGGGTTTCTCGAAGCAGCAAACGTGAAAACTGTGCACTGCCCTCTCCGGGATTCAAACTCTGGACCTACCGATTGCTAGCCAGACATGCATCCAATTACTCCACTAAAACAAGTGGCAAGGTGTAAGAAAAATCTTACACATCTAACTA
>KK115242.1:508924-524635 GCA_000611955.2 Stegodyphus mimosarum | reverse complement strand
GTGTCGTTTTTCGATCACTTTTGCGTATCCGCTGTCAGAGCCCGGAATCGGACGGACGTTGTTAAATGGAGTCGAGTGGAGCGGAAGTTGAAATATTTACCAAGCATTGATGTGCGAAACGCTCCTTCTCTTCAAAACTCCCCTCTCCATAGAGTGGCCAGTTGGGATTAGTACTCCTCAACCCCTCTGAACTGAGAGAGAGTGGAGGGAAGCATTCATTTATGGCCTCATAACCGTTAATAATACGGATCGCCTTTTACCGGAATACCCTCCCATATCCACATAGATTCAGAGGAAAAGTGACATTACGCTTGGCTTCGCATGAAGTCCAACTAATCTGTTCGCAATTTAATTCTGTAATTTGATTACCATAATCGACACAAAATAGTAATTGAAATGATACTCCAATTCGTTTCCTTGAAAAAGCGTCGTAGCTTTCCTCACAAACAATACCACAAATACTGCTTTGTTTCCATTAAACAATAAGCGACCAAATCGGTACGACTATTCCACTCATAATTCAAGGTTGAGTCTTCAGCAAGCTGAGTAAATTTCTTGGACTGGCTACATGGGAATGTTATTGTTTTCCCCGTGTGTAATCAATCAATCCAGAGAGAAACGCTTTCCCAAATGAAAATGTGCTCCCTTAAACTGGACGCGCAGGAAAAACCACAGAGTGTGGGGATAATTTTCAGCTAAAAATCCACTGAAAGTTGACATCACCAATGATTCAATACAGAAACATAACCTCAGACGAACTAGTCGGTGATCTTTTCTATTATAACCGCTGGTGGGTATTTTATCAGTTAGGTTGAAATCCAGTACATTTTGCTGACAGCAACAGAGACTGCGTACTTGAGTGGCGCGTTTAGAAAAGAAAAGGAAGCTTTATTTTTAAGTCCTGTTGTCCAGTACTTTGATTCCGGCGCTACTCTGATTAAAAAAGGAGTCTAGTGGTAAGGTCAGTACACAACAAACACGTAGTAGAAATACAGTCTACAGCTATAGATACCAAATGCTATTCTTAAACTGACCACCAAGGGATGGAAATATGTTCTTGCATCCAAAGGTCTTGTACCATTGTTTTCTGCCTCCCACCACTTTCAGATCGGTAAATTATGATCGCAAATTTCCAAGCATTCCTCGGGATTCTTAGCTCCATCAGTACCGGAGATATCACCAGCTCTGAATTTACGCGCCAGTTCCCAAAACTGCGCTATGTGCGCGTGCGTGCACACTGTTCATCAGGCAGCTGCAACCCTCAAACTTCACACCACCAAATTACTTGGTTAACGGAGAAATACCTATTTACCAGGAAATATGGATAAAAATATAAAGTCGTCGACACACACCCAAAAAAATAAATAAATAAAAAGAGAGAGAGAAGAGAAAAGAAAAGGTTAAAAAAAACCTTTGAAGAATGGAGGGGAGTTAAGGTTAAAGCGATTCGAGAATAAAACTTCAATCGCCAATAACGAAAGTAAACGGAATTCCTATCCCTAACAAACAATGTGTCCTGCCAGCATAACAAGACATTGACAGATAACTCGCCCCGATTAAATTACCGGCATACACTTTGCATAACTATCCATACGTGCGAATATAAGCTAGTTTCCCTTAATAAATCTTCCCGTAAATATCCCTCCTCCTGTATTTTGTCATAATAAATTAAAATTAACACTAGTTCCATCCATTCAACACAGCATCTTCTTTCAAAACATTTGTCTGCATTCGATAACTACCATTTACATGTTGCACAGTTATGGTTGCAATCAAAACTTAGAAGTATTCGAAGTATTTAAAGCGTACAAAAATATTTTTTTCAAGATCACGATAAAATACCGACAAAGGCAGATTAAGCGATGGATAGTTTTAATTTGATTTTAAATGAATATTTCGTAACTATCGTCCGATAATCCCACTTACTCATCATTCAAAAAATGCTGTATTGAACTTTGGCTGTAATTTACTTACCCACACGCGTTTCAGGCCCACCAGCGGTCGAACGGTAAAATCGCTGAATACTAGTAGTTCCGATCTGGGTTTGAATCCAGGCGAAAACTAGCTGGCTGAATGGACCTTTCCTGGTTTTCTCCATGTGTTACACGCATACGAAACAGTTCCCTTAAAAGGTCTTCCACGATGGTATCTCCCTCTTTAGGCAGGTAGCCTTAGAGTGCTTTGCTATATAATAACCCACATCAAACCAAACGCATGCTTATGAAAACGCTTAAAGAATATGCTTCAAGACTAAAACATAGTTGTCTTACCAGAATATCACATTAATAACCACCCGATTACAATAAGTAAAGCATTCTCAAACAAATCACAGTATGGTCAAATAAAAAAGGCGACAAATTTATGATGGTTAGTAAAAATTCTCCTTCTTAATGCTTAAAGTCTTCCGTTTTCTACTCACTACAGACACTAATGTAAACCGAAGAGAATATCCCCGCGGTTTGTTTGGACTTAGGTGTCGAAAAAGGTTACCTCTAGCAAAAGTTGCCAAAAACAAACGAATTAAATATAAGGGTTTCAATTATATAAATAAGATAAGATACAGTAAAATAAAAAAAATGTAAAAAAAATTATAATTTTAATTATCAATAGCCCCTAATTCCTCTTTTTAATTTAGGTATTTCCCTTCTTTATTTTCAAAGTAGCAATGATTTTTCTGGACTGCATCATTTCCAGATCAATCTATATAATATGATTTACATAAAGCTGATGACGGGGCTAATTCGGATCTTAAACCGAAACTTTCTCTTAATAAGCTGCCATATAGCTTTTAGCACATCTCTTAATAAACTGCGCACTTTGCTTTTACTTCTGTTCTCCCTAAGACGTTGCCTTACTGCTTTCTTTCTATCCCAACAGTATCAGAAATGTAAGTGTTTTTGAATAGACATTAACTAGAATGCCAAATGTATTGTGGCCGCGAATGTCGATTGAAATAAGGGTGAATATTTAATCTGCCTCGGCTGCCAATTCGCTGCTAAATATGCATCTGCATTCTACATATCTGTGTGATGAATTCTTCTACAACATCGATATTGCTTAGTCTTTTTGTATTGAATATATATGAGGGAACTATGCACAGAAAAAGATGGTTATATTGTGGAAAAAGTGTTTAGAACAACGGGTCGTAAAATGCTTAACGCCAGGATAACTTATAATCTTAAAATTAATGTCTTATGACTGACAACACCTTTTTAAGCTCCTGTTCCTGAACTGTGGAACAGATGGGAAAATGTACATAAAGTTAACGCATATAACGCTAATGTTGCATACTTGATTAAAATCCCTTAACGTAAAGGGCAAAAGACATTCAGTCACACGAAACTGACAAAGCATACAGATATATCTAAACAGATGTATTTCGTCTGAAGCCAACAAAAGACAGAAATAGTTAAATCAAAATTTACCTATGTCTACATCGTCAACTATAAATGATAGGGGATATACAGATATATAAAAATGTGTATGGAAGTCTAGAAATTATGGGTATATGTATGTGTTAGCGGATACCAGGACATAAAAATTTCAAATTTGGCTTCGACTGGATTTCTTGATTTCTAAAAAGCACATGACGGTAACCAGTCTAAACGGCCGTTCACACTAGCATTTATCCGAGCTAAAGGAAACATCTGAAATGCCGACGCTGTCAAAAAAGCCAGTTTTCTCCACTTGAAAAATTTTTAATTTCACTTATAAGGGACGTATAAGGTATTTCTCCCGCCTTCTTAGTATGCCTTCGTGGTGTAATGGTCAGTACACTCGGCGCGTATTCCAGAGGTCCGAGTCCCGGCGAGCGCATTGCTCATTTTTCATATTATAGCATCAAAAAATCCTAATGTTTCTACAGTGGGGCTTGAACTAAAAAAAGGTGGTGGATGATGATTCTCCACCACCAGGGTTTGGCGATTGGGTACCCTAATCTCCAGTCGCCCTTTAAAAGGGGGAGTATATTTCTCTCGCCTTCTTAGAATGTCTTCGTGGTGTAATGGTCAGCACACTCCACACTCGGCGCGTATTCGAGAGATCCGAGTTTCGAGTCCCAGTGAGGGCATTGCTCATTTTTCATGTCTCCTGCTTCGAAATAACCTAACGTCTCTACAATAGATACACGGAACCGACTTCGTTAGATCACATAAACTTCATTGTGAACTATCTAAGAGGGGGAATACTTTCGTGGAAGTCTTTCAAAGGTAAACTGGCCTCAGTACTTATATTCCACATGGGGAAAATCGCGAAAATGTCTATGCAGCCGAGATTTCAACCGGGTAAAACTACCGATGTTTAGCGGTCTTACCTACTCAACCAGCGAACAGCTGCTCACACTATGTTTTATTTGAGTTAACAGAGACACCTGGCACAGACGCCAGTGTTCCACGGAAGCCACCACCACCCCAAAAGAAGTTTTTCTTTAGCTGAAGCATCTGCACTTCACGTGTAGCGGAGCTTAATCGACGCATGGAACCGACTCCTTTAGCTCAGATAAACCCCAGTGTGAACGGCCCTTGATGGATCAAATAGTTCGAAAACAGTCGTTCACACTAGCCGAACACTAGTGTTCACACTAGGTTTTATCTTAGTTAACAGAGACATCTGGCACAGTCGACAGTGTTCCACGGAGTGCGCCCTCCCCCCAAAAAAAGAAGTTAAATCCCAGTATGATCGGCACTTAATGAATTAAATAGTTCGAGAGTGCAATTCAACAGATTATTAGTGCATCAATAGCTAAGAAACAACAAAAATATTTCAGACGTTTAGTCAAATAACTAGAAAAATACTGCGCAATATAAACTGATAAAAATACAAAACTAATAAAAAAAAGACCATTTCTTGTGCCTAATTTTTGTTCCTAGTTCTTGAAATAATCTGACTAAATAAGTTAAAGAAAACTTTTTCCCAAAATGTAAGTCAAAAATTGTCTAGATTTAAATACAAAGGTTGCATATTTCAAATCTAAGCAAAAAGCCTCAAAATCGCCATAAAATTTTCATTTTCACAATATTATGAAACTGCTAATGCTTCGCAAATAAATGCGACCTTTTCATAGGATCAGCTTACACCACCATTCCTCGCAAATACTTCCACTTAGACAGTGTACGGCGAGCAGCTATATATTAAGGCTATCACTTAGTTAGGATATTGAAAGAATTTCGAGGGGAGCCCCTTGGTCGTAAAAGCCACCAGAAATGTGTTCTCCTGACCGACAGGCCAGGAATCGAGATGTTAAACCACTCCTCAGCTCCCTGAGACACATAAATTCATATTTCTAATCCCATTCATTGCATTCAAGCAATTCAATTTCTCAGCGGTACAGCAAACTTTTTAAAACGGCATTTTAAAAATTCAGAAAGTCAAGAAAATGCGAAAACCCTCACTCAAACGGATAATTCATTTACTGAATGAAGAAACCCTGAAACGAAAGCCAAAGGATTCTAAGCAGAAGATACATAAGACACACGGCAGAGGATTTATTTTTGGTAACTACAATGACGCTGAAAGAATCTTAAGTTATGTCAATTAGATTCTAAATAAAATTGTAAGGATTTTAAGTTCACTAACGTTTATTTTGTTTTAAAACTTTACTATCATCTCTTATTTTCCACTTCCGGCCAGAATTAACGCGTGAATAGGTTTATGCAAATTGTACTTGCTAACGCTTAAGTACTTAAGTTGTGGCTTTTTGCCAAGAGAAGAGTAGAAGGAAGGAGAGAGAGTCTTATTGCTACGAGTCTTCACGCCAGCTTGCCATCAGTTACTGTCCACCTTTAAGGCCAGAAGTTTAACCCTCTTGAAAGTTAAAGACGTACTGTAGTTTTCCGCAGTTTGCGTACTACAGACGTAGTCATTTAAAAAGCCAGTCTTAGTGCTAGTCATCTGTGTAAAATATTCAAAGTTAGCTCTTATTTAAATTTTAGTTAGTTAGTAGTCTTATATTCTTTTACGTTCAGACCACAAGTGGTTGGTCTTTGTATCCCGAAGTTCGGGAACGTTTGCAAAATCGAAAAGCAAATAAAGGGTTTTTTTGATTTTTGAATTTTTTTGTTTTGAATTTTGTGTGAAAATTTGTGAAAATTTTGAACTCTTCTTGTTATATTTTCTACAACAAGAACATAGCTTTTAGTAAGCTCCCTGTTCCTACACCGGACTCCAGTCATGTTTGCAAAATCAACTAAAAGAAACAGCAGTCCTGATAAAACAAGTAATTAAAAAAAAATCTGAAAGGTTTCAGATTTTAAATTACGTCCAAACGGGCGTTTTTTTTAATGTTTTGCGTGTTACCCTTATTTATTAAATATCAAGTTCTTCGCACTTAAACCATAGAATTTAGTTCAACAACAAAATCGCAAAATAATTTAAGCATATCTTTAGAATTTTCGATACACAGTTCCGCGCGCTGGAGATAAAAAGGTTTTATTTTTTCCGTAGAGTACTGCCATTGCTCGCTTTTAAATCGTTGAGTTTGTTCATCAAAAATCCGTTTAAGTTTTATAAAATATGAAATAGATAATAAAACAAATTCCAAATTCGGGCTTCCAGATGCGCATATTCGGGTGGAAACGTACGTTATTCTAACCGTTATTTTATCACATTTGGAGACATTTACTTACATTTATGTAGATTCTTCATTATTTAATTTCTTTAAATATAATACAAGGCGATAACTTTTGGTGGCAACAATTTGAAATGTGATACAGCCGTTTATAGTGATTCAACGCAAAATCGCAAAACGAAAACAATATTCCTTCAAGGACAAAGCCCCTTTAGACTAATTATTAAGAAAGTAATGAGGTTAAAGCTTTTAAAATACTCAATTCGTTAAGCAAGCCATCCAACGATCTGCCGAATGACAACACTCTGCAAAGTAGTTTTAAGGGCGAGATCGCATGGTAGTTTTAACTGGATTTTTGGAATATGATCAAAAGTCTCACGCCTTCTTTGCTTGCCTTCGCGATGTAGTGGTCAGCACGCTCCACGTGTATTCGAAAGGTCCGTGGTTCGAGTGTCGGCAGGGGCATTGCTCATATTTCATCTTTCCTGCTTCAAAAATGCCTAATGTCTACAACCCAATTTTAAAATACGAAATAACTTCTCTTTACACACAATGTGATTAATCAGCAAAGTCGAGCCGCACCCAGACATAGCAAGAAACGACACATCAAAATCTACTGTTCATTTCCTAGAAAAAAAATGGAGCAAGAAATGGTTATCAAAAGCCATACCTTTCATTTATATCCCTGCTAAATCTCCTGATCTATGACCAATGTATTTTTGCGCTTTTGACTTTTAAAAAGCGAGCTCTCCAATCGTCGACCTACAACCTCTTTAGACTTTGGAAAGCTGTTCGAAAGCAATGGGATAGAATGCCTCTTACGATTCTACAAAAGGGTTATTCTCTTGGAAATTACGGTATATAAAAGGTAGTAAAGAATAAGGGTTATCAAACAGAATATTTAAAACATAACACGTTTAGGTAAAATATTTCTAGCATTACAATGAAAATTGCCTAAAAATGTGCAAATAGGCACTGCATTAAATTTCAGACTGCATTTTTAAAACCAATTTTTACTTTAAAATTACACTTTGTTCAACCTAACCTTATTTGTTTACATAGTTAAAACGTAATTATTTAACCTCAGTTGAAAGATTTTACTTTTTATACCACGTAGTTAAAATTCTTAACCACTTATCAGCCTTTAAATTAATTTTAAAATGAAACGCAAACACAAAATTCTTTAAAGTGCCAAAAGCATAACAGAATTTCATTTAAATTAGTTCATTTATTTCATTCATTTATTTATTTTTCAAGAGCACCGGCGTTAAAAATTTCTCCAGCTGACATTCCAAACTAAAACCACATTTCTTTCTTTTCTCTACCTTTTACCATTCTCATCGTCACAACTTCCTTTGACTGGAAGGTTATATATAAAGAAAGACAATAACGTCATTCCATTACACAACTCGAAGAAAGAGGAAAGCACGTGAAAAAGACAGGAAGTTCATTTACATCACGATTTAAAGCACTTTTTCTTTCTTTAATTCACTTTCCAGACAGTTAAATAACTAGACGATGCGTAAATTGAAACTTTTCTGCACACAGAATCAAGCAAAAATTTTTCCCCAGTTAATTATTCTGAGTGGAAACGGAGCAAATTTCACGAAAGATGATGGACATCTTTGTGCGCGAAGCTTTGAAGTTATGCTAAGTGGACGTCGTATTGAGAAAACTTTCACAAGTGGTGTGACAGATCCAAAAAGTGTTGGCTGCTTTAAGACATTAAGACACTACTGAAAATAAATAGGTCCTCTCTGCAGCTTTGTGGTGTTAAATTTTCACCAACATATTGCACATTTTTGCTCTTTCTCATAAATATCTAAATTCGTGCTGTTTTAACATATTTCTTTCATTTCGTAGGAATTATTTTCATTTTCTAATAGCTGTTTTTAATTTTGAAACTCTTTCCTTTAAGTTCTTGTTTTCCATCTACAACTTCCTACCAGAATGAGATTTCAGTATCACGTTTTATGTAAATGAAGCAGAACCAGATTTAATGGGAAGCTCAGTCACTTCCGGAGTAGAGCTCAGAAGTTCTTAGTAGAGCGTGTTCTGCCTTTGGGCCACGTCATTGCTTTAAGCCTACTTTACTACGCACGACCGCAGTCTTACGTGCCTGTTAGTATTCGCCGGTAGAGTTTAATTACGGGCCAACTCGGTTAGTTATCTTTCTACAGCTTTGGCTTAAGTTTAGGTAGTTAGAATTAGTTTAGTTTCTTATTTTCTATCTTAAGCCCAAGTGGAAACTTTCGTGTAAGTCTGAGAAGGACCGTCTGTTAGTATTTCTTTAAGGGAATAAAAGGAGATTTTAACCCTTCTTGCATTTTATAGTTGTAAGAAAACGAGTGAACAGTTGCTACAGAATTCCTTAAAGTTCTAGTAGCCAAGGACACGTAAATTAACTAGAAATTTACAGCGCGCAGCTAGTTTTAATTTGCATGTGGACGGCCGAAGGTTCTGGGGTCGGTACTGCCCCTCAGTTAGATAATGTAATGATCAGAAGGAAGAATATTTCTATCCATATTTGAATCATTTTATAAAGTCATACTTTCTTAGGTAGTGATGGAATTTTATCATGATATCGTAAAGAAAGGAATACTACTGAATTCGGCTAAAAGAGCGATAATGAAATGATCAGTTGGAAGAACATTTCTATCCATATTGGACTCACTTTGTAAAGTCATACTTTCTTAGGTAGTGATGGAATTTTATCGTGATATCGTAGAAAAAGGAATACTAATAGTTCTGAATTCCGGTAAAATAGCGACAATGTAACCATCAGATGGAAGAATACTTCTATCCATATTGAACTCACTTTGTAAAGTCATACTTTCTTAGGTAGTGACGGAATTTTATCGTAATATCGTAAAGAAAGGAACACTAAAAGTTCTGAATTCGGCTAAAACAGCGACAATGTAAAGATCAGATAGAAGAATATTTCTATCCTTATTGGAATCACTTTATAAAGTCACACTTTCTTAGGTAGTGATGGAATTTTATCGTGATATCATAAAGAAAGAAATACTAACAATTCTGAATTCGGCTAAATGAGCGATAATAGGAATACTAATAGTTCTAAATTCGGCTAAAACTGCGACAATGTAATGATCAGATGGAAGAATATATCTATCAATATTGTAATCACTTTATAAAGTCATACTTTCTTAAGTAGTGATGGAATTTTATTCTGATATCGTAAAGAAAGGAATACTAATAGTTCTGAATCCGGCTAAAACAGCGATAATGTAAAGATCAGATGGAAGAATATTTCTAGCCTTATTGGAATCACTTTATAAAGTCATACTTTCTTAGGTAGTGACGGAATTTTATGGTGATATCGTAAAGAAAGGAATACTAATAGTTCTGAATTCGGCTAAATGAGCGACAAAGTAATGATAAGATGGAAGAATATTTCTATCCATATTGGAATCACTTTATAAAGTCATACTTTCTTAGGTAGTGACGGAATTTTATCGTGATATCGTAAAGAAAAGAATACTACTGAATTCGGCTAAAAGAGCGATAATGAAATGATCAGTTGGAAGAACATTTCTATCCATATTAGACCCACTTTGTAAAGTCATACTTTCTTAGGTAGTGATGGAATTTTATCGTGATATCGTAGAAAAAGGAATACTAATAGTTCTGAATTCGGCTAAAATAGCGACAATGTAAAGATCAAATGGAAGAATATTTCTAGCCTTATTGGAATCACTTTATAAAGTCATACTTTCTTAGGTAGTGATGGAATTTTATCGTGATATCGTAAAGAAAGGAATACTAATAGTTCTGAATTCGGCTAAAACAGCGATAATGTAATGATCAGATGGAAGAATATTTCTATCCTTATTGGACTCACTTTGTAACGTCATACTTTCTTAGATAGTGATGGAATTTTATCGTGATATCGTAAAGAAAGGAACACTAATAGTTCTGAATTCGGCTAAAACAGCGATAATGTAATGATCAGATGGAAGAATATTTCTATCCTTATTGGACTCACTTTGTAACGTCATACTTTCTTAGGTAGTGATGGAATTTTATCGTGATATCGAAAGAAAGGAATACTACTGAATTCGGCTAAAAGAGCGATAATGAAATAATCAGTTGGAAGAACATTTCTATCCATATTGGACCCACTTTGTAAAGTCATACTTTCTTAGGTAGTGATGGAATTTTATCGTGATATCGTAAAGAAAGGAACACTAATAGTTCTGAATTCGGCTAAAACAGCGATAATGTAATGATCAGATGGAAGAATATTTCTATCCTTATTGGACTCACTTTGTAACGTCATACTTTCTTAGGTAGTGATGGAATTTTATCGTGATATCGTAAAGAAAGGAATACTAATAGTTCTGAATTCGGCTAAAACAGTGATAATGTAATGATCAGACGGAAGAATATTTCTATCCATATTGGAATCACTTTATAAAATCATACTTTCTTAGGTAATGATGGAATTTGATCGTGATATCATAAAGAAAGGAATACTAATAGCTCTGAATTCGGCTACAACAGCGATAATGCAATCATCAGACAGAAGAATATTTCTGCCCTTATTGGAAGCACTTCGTAAAATCACACTCTCTTAGGTAGCGATGGAACTTTAATAAAAATAATATAAACTCAGACTTCATATAATTGAGATCTTTGCAACAAATACATTATTAGACCAAAGGGGCGTTAGCCGACAAGGGCTATTAGTTTCGAAACGGCATTTTGCGTCTACCAAACAGCCATCCAATTTTGAATAACGTAGCCCTCCACCTGAATACGAGCACATAGAAGTCCGAATTTGGAATTTGCTTTATTGTCTGTTTCATATTTTGTAAAACTTAAAAGAATTTTTATCACTGAACTCGAGGATTTCAAAGCGAGCAGTAGCAACACTGTATGGAGTGTAGCCTAGAAGACTGTAGCCATTGTAGTACAACACTGTAGCCTAGGAGGGCTATTGGCGTTAACGGGGATTTTGCGGTCAATTACTTTGAAAGTCTGAACCACTTTTCAGTTCGTTGCCACCAAATATTATTGTCCTGCATTATATTTAAAGAAATTAAATAATGAAGAATCTGCATGAATGTATGCACGTTTCTCGCACTGTAAAAAAAAAAAACAGGGGTACCTAGGGATGTCAAATTTTGAAAAATGTAATCGTCTATTCGAATATGGGCATCTGGAAACCCAAATTTGTAACTTGCTTTATTTTTTGTTTCATATTTTGTAAAACTTAAACGAATTTTTGATTAACAAACTCAACGATTTCAAAGCGAGCAATGGCAACACTGTACAAAAATAAATAAATAAATAAATAAAACATTTTTATCACAAGCGTGCGAGACTTTTTATAAAAAATTCTAAATATATACTATTTTTAAATACTTCGAAACGTGTATGTGTATGTAAATTAAAAAACGCGACTTTGGGTGACAAAATCTCAAACCTTTGAGTTTTGTTTTAAATGTCTTCGGGCTCCACATAAAATTGCTTTATGGGCCGCCAGTTTGAGACTGTTTCTTAGACATCAATTGTATTTTTGAATTTGAAAATAGGCATCAAAATCAGCGGTCTATGAATATTTGTATTAGAAAGACACATTAGATAATTATTTATGATAAAAAAAAGGCACAGAGAGAGAGACCAGAACCCGAACTTATACTTTAGCTGTCTATTCTTCGCAGACATAATTTATTTTTACTCCCTCCCCCTCCCCTCCAATATATCTTCGGATTTGATTCTAAGTAATCACGAGCCATTATTTATTAAATAATTACGCAAAATTCCACTCTTCTGATTTGACGCGGAGAAATTTGAGTAGCCTGTGATTAAGATATCACACATAAATAGGTACATAAAAAAAGTCCCATAAAATAGTCGCATATTTTTGCTCTTATCTTTATAAGCGTGAGAGAAAAAGACTTCAAAAAGTTCCGGGTCGCCGACCCGGCTAAAATGAATCCCTGGATAGATCGCAGAAAGGGGGGGAAAAAAAGTAACCGAAAGAAATCAAAAGCAAAAATCGCCAGCCGAAAAATATATCCGCCCTGGCCACCAGATGGCAGGCGTTACCGCAGAGGGTTCTTCGAGATGACTGTACGAGTTTAATTGGATCCGGCAAAATGCGAAACAGAAAGAAGATGCGTAGTGTCACGTGGCATTTATTCCATAAGGAACTGAAACATTTGTTTTCGGTATGCCTTTCAGCGAAGGCTTTTGCGGCCTAGTTTAGTAGATCTGAAACCTCGCATTCCTGCATTCTTAAATTAATGCAATTTTTCTGTTGCATCAGTTTTCCTGTTGAAGAAGATGCATCCGGGTTTTAAATAACTTTGATTTCCTAGCACGAAAGTTCTTCACACCGTAGCGCAAATTTCCTTATTAGATTTCTCAGTATTATTTGGAATGTTTATTTACTAAACGTTTAAATACTTGTAAAATTACACTAAGTATTTTTCAGATATTTTATCATTGTATTCGAATTTGGTTGGCAATATCCAAGAAAGTTTGAACTGATGTCATTTTATGTTTGTAGGAGCTAATATTATTGTCAGTATCTTCTTCGCTTGTTCTTTAATTAAGTGTCATTCTCTGCCTCTTCTGTTCTTGTAACATTTGACGCTTTCACGAAGAGTTTGCAAACCAGTTCCATACTCTTCGGCAAGCTTTACTGCCGATTCGCCATGTTCATATCTTCCGATTAATGGTTTTAGTTTATGGTTTAACGTTAAAAAAAACTTTTTTGCGCTTAGTACTTGCAACCCTCGTTTTTCAGTTTTAAAATTTTACACAAATTTTTAAAGAAGAAAATATGCATAATACGTTAAAAAAAAAAAAAAAAAGAAAAGAAAACACTGATCAGCCAAAACGCTGCCTTCGATTATGACTGTGCAGAACGAATTATACGAGGTAATCACTAAACTAAACCTAAAAGCGCAATTCAGCAATTTTCGAACACGATCGCGCATGATGCGTGGGTACCGCCAAGCACGGAAAATTCGCTAACCGGATAACACGCACCCGAATAATCGATGGCACACTGTTATTTTCAAAACATCAAAAATAAATAAAAACGTAAATAAAAATCTGAAAGCTTTCAGATTTTACATTACGTCCAAAGGGGCGTGTTTTTAACGTGTCGTGTGTTACCTTTACATATTAAATATTATGTTCTTCGCACTTAACCTATAAAATTCAGTTCAAGAGCAATATCACAAAATAATTTTAAAATGAGCAAATCTTTAGAATTTTCGATACAGAGTCTCACGCGCAGAAGACAAAATTTTTTTTATTTCTGTACAACGTTGCCATTGCTCGCTTTGAAATCCTTGATTTTGTTAATCAAAAATTCGTTAAAGTTTTACAAAATATGGCATCGATAATAAAACGAATTCCAAATTTCATATTTGGTCTTCCAGATGCCGATAGTCGTAGGAGGATTACGTTATTCAAAACTGGATGACTCTAGGTACCGTTACTTTATCACAATGCGAGAAACATATATACATTTACGCACATTCTTCATTATTTAATTTCTTTAAATATAATACAGGGCTGTAATATTTGGTGACATCAGTTTGAAAAGTGAATCAACGTAAAGCGGGCAAATCGACAAATTCGGCTTAGATTTTGTAAAATCCCAATCGATTTCGAGGGCAAAACGGATCATCTGCCAAACATCAAATTCTGCAAAACTGCAGAATTTTTTGCTCCTGATGAAGGGGGACCGGTTTTGCCCTCGAAATCGATTGGGATTTTACAAAATCTAAGCCGAATAGAAGCTTGCCGATTTGCCTATTTTATTTTCCCCGTCGGCGTGTTTCTCTTGCGTCTTGAGTGAATCAGCATGTTTGAAATTGAAAAACGAGTCGACTCAAAATGCCAAAAGGGAATTAATAGCCCTTCTGAGCTAACAACCTTTGGGCTAAATTAAGAGACAATGATATGGTTCTTGTAGAATAAAACAAGCTGCCATGCAGGTTTTTAAAGAAAAAACATCTTTTACTACACCTTGAAAATCGCAGAAAATAAATAAAGTAACGCTAGGATGAAGAATTCAGAACAATGATGGCGATAATAGAGCTCCATTATCTTAAAATACTTTCAAAGAGCGACTGTAGTATCGACAAAGTGAAAAAATAAAATTGCGTTTATACGTTTCTGATGTTTTCTTACTACTGCAAGTGCTGTACACACTGAATACTAACAAAACAATGATGAAAACACTTTAGACATGCATGAGCATTTGAGAAAACTAATAACTGAGGTATTTTTATCTTGGAAAAAGTTCAGTCAACTCCCAATTTAAGAGCATAGATTATTTCTTTTTAAAAAATAATGTCTGTTTACTGCAGAATGATGGAAATTACTACTCATAACCCATCGTTACGAAATTAAAAGAACGCATTTTGCTTGACGATACAAGTAAATAGTATTCTTTCCCTGTTAGTTATGTTTCTGCTAATCTCACTTGGTCTTACCTAATCAGAACAAGCCCACGAATTTTAATCATGGCAAGGAAAACAACACTGCGCCCTGCAGTTGGCATAAGCTCTGAACACCGCGCAAGTGACAGTGTGTCCAGTTCCACCCCAACATTGAAAGAGGACAAACACCCCGGAGGACGAATCCGCAGGTATCGCATTCCTCTTCCCCTACCACCAAATCACTTGAGAAGACTTTCGGGTCGCCATGTATTTCGAGTGCCCTTATGCCACACAGACACTATACATTTACAAACATCACTGTCTTTTCTACGATTCGAAGTCGGGCCCATCTGTATACATCACTAACTATTATATATATAAGCAGGCAGCTCTGTTAGTTATAAAATAGATAACTTCTCCTTCATTTGTTTTCTTTTCTAACTGCCTTCGGGTTAACTAATTCTATCTAACCCCCCCGGGAGAAGATAGGGAATTTGCATTTTTTTTTTAAATAATTTCTTTATTAGAGTAATGTTTGCCTAAAGATCCGCATTCTTAAGAACGAAGGTGATATCTTCAACATCTGTTCTTTTACACAGACGCGGCATGTTTGCCACTGTACTTCCGGCCAGCACAACTCGTGTTCTAAATCTTCAAGCATATGAACTTCCGCGTTGCATTAATGTGTGCGTGTGTGTTTGCGTTCCCCCCCCCCCC
>KK115242.1:497745-508800 GCA_000611955.2 Stegodyphus mimosarum | reverse complement strand
GTGGGTTTTTTTTTCCGTCCCCCCCCCCCCATTTATGGGAGGTTGCTCTGAGTAGCCACGTCTGTGACTTCCAGTTATGCCCACAGGGTGAGCTACTTTCATATGAAAATACTCCTATCATAACACTTTCATATTTTAGTCCGGTTTTGTAGTTAATACTTAGCAATGAATGAAGAAGCGACGATTTCCATACTTACGTTTTACAGTATTTTATTTTACATGGCAAAGGCGACAACCTATCAAACTCGAAAAAAAGAATTTTTATCAGCAAAAAGAATTTCTTAACTCAGAAAATATATATAAAGAAACTTTTTATTAAAAAAAATAATAATAATGAATTAAACTTAAAATAATATCTTAAGACGCAATCGCTAAATCTCATATAAAACAGAACAAAAATACTCATTTACATTTTATTATGCATATTTTAATTTTGAAAGGGGCTACAATCAGTTTTCATTCAACTGCAGGAGTGGCAGATTTTTATTTAAGAAATAAGCATGGTAATTTTACATATAAGTTACCGCTAAAGCGCGGAAATCAGTTATTCTGCAGATTCGCTACTTTGGAGATTAACTAGAGTGACCCGTTTAAGTGCGAAAAAATTTTTAATTTCTCAAATTACCTATGTAATCTGCACGTTATCTACTAGACACTCCTTAAAGAAAAAATAAGAGCTTTTCTGGAACAACAGGTAACGTTTCTGCCCCCTTATAACACCTGCCACTTACACTTTTACATTGTTGATCGGGTAGAGTTTCAAAAAATATTACTGCAAATCTAAATGTACCACAAATAGACGTGCTTGTGGCAAAATCCATTTGCTTTGTAATTTAAAGTGTCACCATCTTTAGATTGCAGTAATAAGTGAGCATAATTTTATTATATGTTTTGCAAATTCATTTCCTTCATTGTAATAATATTTTAAACCTTTTATTTTTGTATTATAGTGTTACGGATTTTGTATTTGTTTAGCTACTTTAATAGAATTGTAATTAAAATTGTTTTATTTTCCCGTGCAACGCAGCGCGTGACGAATTAGAAGAGAAAGCTACGCCGGAAAAGTAAAAATACAACAGCGCGTGCATTTAATATTTAATAAATAAATATCTCGTAATTGCACTGTTTTGGTATCCAGAAAAATCAAGAAAATAGATTTTACGAGAATATTCTCGTGCTTCATTAAAAAGCTTATAAAAGCTGGATTAAAACATCTCAGCTCAGTTGTTGTTGTTTAAAGCGAACTCTTGTTTACTCAGCGCTGTTACTGAATTGTAGCGAATTCGCTGTGAGGTCGAATTAATTTCTCTGTATTTTGAATTTGAATTCTGTTTATATTCTAGTAGCTTAAAAATATAATTGCTGTGAGATATTGTGATATTGTACTAATATCTCTGAAGAAATTACAGCATTTTGTTTTATTTCTTGTGAAAAGAATAAATTTTATTAAATTTTCATCGACTTGTGCCTTTTATCCATTACGAACCCGTACGCACATAACAATGGTTTTTTAATTGATTAATGACTGATTCTATCAACTAATTTGTTGATTGATTGCATTAACTTGATTTTGTAAACATCAAAAAATAAATAAATAATAACATTATGTTAATTTAAGCGTATAGAAACGCTGCTATTGTTCCAGCAAATATCTTACGATCATTTAGTAGGCAATGTGGAAAGTGGAAAGACAGGGAAAGGAAATGACAGAAACAATCCTTCGAACTATAACGATACGGAAGTCGTCAATGTGCACGTTACCTAGGTAAAATGCGAAAAACTCTTGATTCCGCACTTTAACAGAGCAAATCAGTTAATCTGCAGATTAACTAACTAATGTGCACATTATCGACTTTTGCATTTTAGCGGTAACATATATAACAACTACTAAGTAACTTTTTTTTTTTGAAGGGGGCTAATAAAAGCTGTCTAATGCGTTTTTGTACCTGCATGTGTGTAAGAACGCCGGCCGCCGTTCCACTAAATCGCAGTAATAAACATACACGTTGCACATGCATTATAGTATTTCATTGATGAAGTAATACAAGGAAAGTCTTTTGCGTACAATTTTTGAAAAGCATATGAGGATTTCTCCCCCCCCCAGAAGCAACAAATATAACGATTTGGGGAAAAGGTTCTGTCCAATAGGGTCCATTATTAGCATTAAAACCAACACGAAGAGGCCCATTGGGATGCGAGAAGATAATAAAACATTCCAAGTATTTTTTTTTTTTTTTTGCAAAATCCCTAACAAGCTGGACTTTGACAAATTTCTATACCGACATTGTTATCCAAATGCACACGTGGTTAAAAGGCGGCTGTTTCCTTCTGCAGCCATCTTTGGCTGGATTATTTTGATGATCATTGAAGAATAGCTGCTACGAAGAACTACAGGCAAATAAAATTGTAATGTGCTTCCTTCCAAGCTGAAACACCAGATCTTCTTATTTTTAGTGAGTGGATAACAAAAATGATCCAAAGATCGGCTGCTTTAGAAGAAGCTGGAAGAAAATAGAGGATAATTCCAAAATGTCCCAGTTCACGGAATTCCATTTGATGACCGAGAAGAGCCCCACGTTGAGGCCTCATTCTTCGCACGACGACCCTGGATTTATGGGGCGGGGAGATATCTGGGGCCCACCCCCGCAGTGTGCGTCAACGGTGCCATTAGAAGGTGAACTTTGTTAAGCCAGACACTTAAGAGCAACCTCACAGTAACCCCAGAGGAGGTAAAGACCAAGAAAAAAATGGGCAAAGATAAAAGCAGAGGAATCTTGACATAGTTGATTTGTGGCCAGGACCGACTCTCGGGAAAGCAGAAGATCAGTTTTTCAGTTTAATGTACGTTGTCCTCGGTGGTTTTTCCAAACAGAAAATATCAAAACGCAAAAACTATGCTGAAGACGGATCTTTAAGTAGGAAACTTTGCCCACCACATGCAAAAGAAATCCAAACTACTCAAGACGCGATTTAAAAAGAACGGGGGGGGGGATTTACGAGGCGTTTCCTCCAAGAAAAAGAATGTTTCGGTTAGATCTCAAAGCTGTAGTTGACCTTAAGAACAAAGAAAATAATTTAAAATTGAAGATTAAAAAAAATTTGAAATGTACACCACATGACATCCTTGTACTGAATATTAAATTATACGCATTTCATTTAAACTTACTGGATTGAATTAAATCTACTTCACATAGTTAGCGCATAAACCACAATAGTAGAATAAATGGACTCTTTAAAATTCACTATATTTGTTTACCACAGCGACACTCTGGCGCTAGCTTCACTTGACAGTGTTACATTACATCACATTCATTCATTTCATAACTCATCAGAATGCATAAAAATTATGTATATCATCTGGAGAATTACCTAATGGTTGCTACATGTTCCATTCAAATACCATAATAAATCTAAAACGATGTGTAAAAGAAATTAAACAAACAAAAAAAGAAAGAAAGAAACAGTTTTTCGCAGACGATTCAGTATTTCTCTTTCAATTAGTTCAGTTCTCACTTCGCGAGAAGGCAAAAACACACAAAAACTCAAAATATCTACATTCAAAATTACCAAGTAAATCTTAAACACTTATTTCCTCGAATCAATTCCGGAATGGATTAAGCATGATTTAATTCGTAATCATAAAAGAAGGCGTTATCTTTGTTGTCGCGAAGCTTAGTTCCTCTAGCTTGGCAACAAATCCAATATTCTCCTAAGTTTCAAATGTAAACAAATATGTCCGCCATGAGAAAAATTATTAGGCTTAGTCGCACTTAAATAACTTATAAATTGTTGATAATTCTACAAATCTTGCATGCAGATTTACTAGAGGCATAAAAATCTTAACCGAAAGATAAGAACAACATAATTAAATCATTTTTAAAGTTAAAAATGCGCAACTTCCCAACATATAATACTAAAAAAACTGAGCTCACTATCCGAGTAACAGAGTAGATATACATTCGCATAAATTTATATACTTTTGGTGCGACCGATCGCAACCAAAATAATAGGTGCACATCTACATGTTATGGCAGTGGTATATACAAAATTTCAACGTTCTGAGGCTACTCGTTTTTGAGTTATGCGAGATACATACATACGTACGTACGTACGTGTACGTACGACACCAGAAAAAAAAGATATTCAGAATCTATTTTAAATCGGTTTTATAATTTTTTTTTGAGTCCTTTATTCTGTTCTTACGTACTAATGTCACTCAAAAATATCGTTAAATTGCATTCGATAGCGGTCAAAATAGATATTTTCATTGAAATACGATATCCTAAATTTTCCGCGAATACAATAATACTTCCTTTTTACTTCGTACAAGGAAGTAAAAAGGGTTTCAATTAAACTTTTAAAATTTGTTTATTTAAAGTAATTAATTTAAATTAACATCATATTTAAAATCATTTTTAAATATAAAAAATAATAAAATAATTTTTAAATTAAGCTGCTATATCTTGGGAAAACTTTTGCCTCTTTTTCATAACGTCTAATCTTAACAAGAAATACAAGCGCTTTCACTAGGTTTAAGGGTAAAAAAAAATAACAAAATAAATAAATAATTACTAGCAGCAGCTTATCCAAATCCGCACTCATTTTAATTCCAATCTAATTCAGACTATGCAAAAATATCATTCATCTATATTCTCTAACAAATGCTCAAGCATTTATTAATCTAATCACAGACGAATTAGTTTTTTGCATGTTTTATTACGCAAAATTTATTTCAGTTAAGTTTACAAGTTAAGTACAATGTCATTTAACAGAAAAGCAAACGTGTGGTTATAACCCTCGAACAAACAAACAAAACAAAAAAAAGTCTGAGATACATGGAAAATGCTACGCTCAAAGAACACTTTGTAATACTACATTACAGTGGTTAAATAATAGAAACTGCTTTGTTTTAAGTCGCCTTTCGTTTCACTGAACAAGCTGATGATACACCAGTTCGTATACTTCTCCACAAACAGTGATACAGCTGTTCGTTAGGAATAACAGGGGAAAACAGTGCAAACAGGACCTTTCATTATTTTAAATAACATGGATGAGTGCAAGTAACGAAATATCAATTTTTGAGTAAGTAACCTTATAAGGTATTTCTTCCGCCTTCTTCGCACGCCTTCGTGGTGTAGTGGTCAGCACGCTCGGACGCGTAACCGAGAGGTCTCGGGTACGATTTCCGGCGAAGGCGTTCCTCATTTTTATGTCCCCTGCTTCGAAGTAACCTAATGACTCTACAACTGGCGCCCGCATTAAAAAGGTGGTGGACGATGATTCTCCACCACCGAGATTTGGCGATTGAGTCCCCTGAACCCCAGGCGCCCTTTAAAAGGGGGAGTATATAAGGTATTTCTCCCGCCTTCTTCACATGCCTTCGTTGTGCAGTGGTCAGCACACTCGGCGCGTAACCGAGAGATCCGTGGCTTGATTCCCGCCGATGGCGTTGCTCATTTTTCATAGCTCCTGCTTCGAAATACCTGGAGACTCTACAACCTTTAACTGGTGAAATAATTTTCATAAACCGGCGAAACGTATCTGAAAGAGAACACAACAACAACAGGAAGTAAAAAGAGCTGCTCTTTTTACTTCCTGTTGTTGTTGTGTTGTGTCTCATGCTCACTTGTCTGACAGAGTCAGCCCAAGCCCACGAGAATTCTCGTGTCAAGGAGCGCTAGATTACGCCTGTCGTTGGCAACAGCCTTGAGCACCTAACAAGTGACACTACGATTTGGCTCAATTCCGATCTCAATTTTGATGGAGAGCGCCCCGGGGGGGACGGGTTCGAGGGTTTCTCACCCCTCTCCCCTTTCACCAAACCACATGGGAAGGCTTTCGGGTCGCCGCATATTTAAAGTGCCGCCATGCCGCACCGACACTATACATTTACAAACATCCACGCTTTCTCCGGGATTCGAACCCGAGCGCTTCGGCACGACAGTCAGCGACGTTAATCACTATACCGGTTGGGCGGCTTTTACTTCCTTGTATGAAGTAGAAAGAGCTCTTTTTAGTTCCTTGCACAAAGTAAAAACGAAGTACTGTTATCGCGAAAATCTTCGGGTATCATATTTCAACGAAAACATCCATTTTAACCACTATCCAATGCAATTCAACGATTTTTCTGCGTGACATCTGTACGTAAGGACAGAATAAAGGACTCTTTTTCCCGCAAAAAAATTATAAAACTGATTTAAAATGGATTCTGCAGAGATTTTTTTCTGTGGCGTCTGTGCGTACGTACGTACGTAGGTATGTATCTCGCATAACTCAAAAACGAGTAGCCTGAGAACGTTGAAATTTTGTCTATAGGACTGCTATAACATGTAGATGTGCACCTCCTATTTTGGTTGGAGTCGGCCGCACTAAAAGTATATAAATATATGTATATATAATATCCACACTGTTACTCGGCTCAGTGAGCTCAGTTTATTTATTCTTATATGTTTGTAAATTGTGTATTTTTTTTGCTTTAAAAATGATTGAATTATGTTCTTATCCGTATCTTCTGGTTAAGGTTTTTATGCCTTTAGTTAACCTGCATGCAATAATTGTAAAATTATGAACAATTTAAAAGTTGTTTAAATGCTTGGTTAAGCCTAAGCAGCCATATTTGTTTGCATTTGAAACTTAACAGAATACGTGTCGCACGCTTGCCCCATATCTTAATTTGCGCGGTTTATAAATACCATATCAACGTCAAAAGACAAATCTGAAGCTATTTTAATTACGAAATACAAAAATAGAAGCGTTCCAAAGAGAAAGAAACGAAGATATTAAACAAACATTACATTTAACCACGCGCAAATTAAACACCAGACAAACACAACATATGTCAAATCTTTCAAAATATATATCCCCAAAAGAGAAAAAAAATGCATGCTTGCTTCAATTGTCAATATCCATCTTTAACGTAAATTCATCAGATATGACGGCTTCGCCTGCATTTCTCAGACTAAACACTCCGTCTAAGAGCGACCGTAATAAAACAGGTGAGTGGCATAAAGTCGAAATCTTTAATTGAAGCCCATAATTTTTTTTAAGCTCTCCGATAGGATATTTAATTGTAGGCAGTCGCTATTCCCGCGCTGCTCATAAAATATTTATCGCCAATAAAAGCGGCAGATGCCGTATCCGCGCCTGCGAAAAATCATTCTTCCGAAGATAAAGAACAACTAACTTCCCAGGAATTTGATGTTTTTATTATTGATCGACAAGAACAGGCGTCTTCGTTTGGTGGAAGAGCACACAGCGATGGTTCCGTTTCGGTTGATTGCAATATGAATCTCTGACGTTTTAGTTTATGTGTCTTAATTTTCGACCCGATAAATGATATTTATTGAAGGTGCTATAAGAGGGCTTAAAAAAAATCATACGACCGACGCGAATTCCGAAACGCTACGTGTTTATAACCGGCGTAATCGATTATCGCAAAATATATCTGGGTGGGTATGACTAATATAAAAATTCTACTCGACAAGTTTTAGCATTATTTATCACTAACCGAAAATTAATGAATTAGAAGACGTAACGGAAGTTTAATTAAAACACTGTAACGTGTCACAAATATTTAGAATTTAAAATTTGCAATCAATGAAAGTAAAATTTTGAAACATCTCTGTTCATCTTAAAATGATGTATACCGTATTTCCCTCCTCCCCCCCCCTTTCACTAATTTTATTATCCGAAAAATAGATAATAAAAAGCTCAGCGAAAAATTTAATTTCCGAAAGACGCGGTTACAGTAACAGTATAAAAAATGAAAAGCAGTCATGGATAAAATTTAGATAATTATCGCAGCATTATTTCTTTATTTAACATACGCCCACGTTCCAACAAGAATACATAATAACAATAACATTACAGTATCTAATAAGATGCTAATAAGCACTTCTACTTTTCTTTAACTTGAATAATGCGCATTGTTATTGTTACATCCGCTACTCCTTAGGCCTCAAATCACCCATAAATAATTCAAAAGGGCTGACTCGGCGAAATCGTAGACTGAATGTTCGCTTCGCTGTGATGAGTCGCTTCTTGCATTACGTTGGCATAAAGCTCAAAAGTTAGAAGGGAAAGCTTCGGCGTGACTTTTGCAGGTAGTTTGCCTTTGCAAGTAAGAGGGAAAACAATAAGGACGAGGACAAATCCTTTTTAAATTTTAAGGCAGCCATGAAAACATTGGAAAAGAGGAAAATTACGCAGATGTTTTTAAACTCGTCAGAACCTGACGCTAAAACGCTAGTGGAAAATACAGGTGAGGAAATACGGTAATAAAATATACCTGTATTCATTCAGGCCTCAGTATTACACATTTAAGCCAAGAAATCTTAATGAAGATTTCTTCTTTTCGGACAGTGACCGACTTGCATAAAGGTGAGCGGTTCCTAAGCAGTAGAAACGTTTGTAGTATTATACCTTCTTCATGTGCTCAAGAGTGTACTTTTAATACATTTATAAGCTCTTAATGGATTGGACTGGATTAGATTTATTAGGTTATGGTAAAACACGCTCGGGTAATCTGGAGGGCAGGATGTCTGCAAAAGGATGCCTTCTTGGAAGAGTTTCTAAAGCAAACTGACTCGTGCTCACATTACATCCAGAAGTCCTTAAAAAAAGGACTGTGTGAAAAAAGTGCTGGGCTGATTATATGCACATTTTCCAAGTTTTCTTCTTATGTTACGTGAATATACGTTACATTCCTTCCGAAAATCCTCCACGACGGTTTTCTTCCCTTAAGCAGGTACACCTCGGAATGCTTTGCTACGATCGACTAAACTAAAACACCAACTCTAAGACACCAACTCCCACGAGAATTTGCGCCGACATTTTATATCCCACTGCGAGTGGAATAACCCCACTTTTATCAAAACATTCATTCAAAAAACCAAAAAACTTTTAAAAAATAATAATGAAACCACTGCTTGGTAAAACCCAGAAATCAACTTTGCGAGTGCAAGCAGAAACCACTTCGCTGGGAAGAACGAATAGTGGTGGGGGAGGGAAGGCAACTGGCAGTGCACATTTAATAAAATCAGAAGAATGAAAAAAAAATCAAATAAATAAGAAGACAGTAATAAAAAGCGAAACATAACTTCCTCGAAAAGGATGACGACATTCATTCCTCCCCTTGATGTAAATCCCACACTGCAGATCCAGAACTAAGAAAACAAACTTTCAGAAAGGGTCAACTGATGAGTCATCTTATAAGGTGAAAAGTTGCGGTGAGCTTTTCACTTGCATCTGTTGCTGTCATTTCGTCGCCATGCCTTCCTTCCTCCTTCCCTCCCATGCGATTCCTCCCCCCGCCACCTTCTTCGGTTATCTGTTTGAAAGCTTTCCTTTCTCTGCTCCAATTTTTTGGGACCGTGGGGTTGCCGGAATTTGGCGCTAATCATGCCGAAAAAAAGGAATGGAATTCGAATTCCAGAGGCTGTGTTTTCGTGTCATGGACTAAGAAGCTTGCAGAAAAAGTGAAAGAAACAGAGATAGGCAAAAAAAGTGAGGGAAAATCTTAGGGAATTACTGCATGAATGGGCATATTATGCTTTTCTTAAAAAAAAAAAAAAACTTGAAAGGTTTCAGATGTTAAATTACGTCCAAAGGGGCGTTTTTTAAACATTTTGCATGTTACTTTTATTTATTGAATATCATATTCTTCGCATTTAAATCATAAAATTCAGTTAAAGAACAACATCGCAAAATAATTTTAAACTGAGCATATCTTTAGAATTTCCTACACACAATCCCACGCGCTGCAGATAAAAATGTTTTCTTCTGTAACAACGTTGCCATTGCCCGCTTTGAAATCCTGGAGTTTGTTCATCAAAAATTCGTTAAAGTTTTACAAAATATGAAATCGTTAATAAAACAAATTCCAAATTTCAAATTTGGGCTTCCAGATGCCTATATTCGCAGCAGGATGACGGCATTCAAAATTCGATGTCTTTAGGTACCGTCGTTTTATCACAAGGCGAGAAACATAAAAACATTTATGCACATTCTTCATTATTTAATTTCTTTAAATATAATACAGGGCTGCAATATTTTGTGGCAACAGTTTGAAAAGTGATACAGACTTTTAATGTTTCCGACGCAAAACGAAAACAATAGTCCTTCAGGGACTAAACCCTTTGGACTAAAAATCTGCTTATGTTTTAATCATTTTTCTGAATTACTTAATTAAAGCAAAATACATTCAAGGACTCAAGGACTGCAATGGACTAGACAGCGATTCTCAAGCGGCGGTATAAGGGTGGCAAAAGAAAAATAGGTAGTACGCAAAACAAAGTTTTTAAGTATTAAATTTTAAAATTAAACATCGCAACATCTCAGAATAATATTCATTGCTGTCGGCTTTAACAGAAAAACATTCCGGTGTTATTTCTCAAATAAAGAAAATCGCACTTGAAACTAAATTACCTCATTGCCATTCGTCGTGAAGCTTTAGTAGCCAAAACAGTCCCCGAAAACATGAACATCGATTTGAATCAAGCTGTGAAAATCGTTGATTTTATTAAAAAACTGAGCTTTAAATTTAAGAATACTTACGATTTTATGCCAAGAGATGGGCTGTCAACACGAAACGCTTTTGTTACATTCCGAAATAAGTTGTTATCTAGAAGCAAAGTTTTAAATCGTCTTTTTGAACTTCGACCAGAAATTCGAATTTTCCCCCGTGATTCAATATTTGAAATGCAAAATTATTTATTTAGTGAATTATGGTTGATGCGTTTAGCATATTTAGCTGATATTTTTGGAAAATGAATTAAAGTTAGGATTACAAGGACAAAGCGTTTATTTATTTACCATTAGAGATCAAAACAAATGCAACGATAAGAAAACTCGAGCTGATAATCAAAGAATTGGATAATAATAATATTTTGAGCTTTTTACCATCTTTAAAAAGTTTTCTAACCGAAAATAATTTGAAAATAAAAGAAGAATTATCATCTGACATTAATATTTCTATTGAGAAACTGAAAAATAATCATTGTAAAAATTTAGTGGTGGTACTCACGCTTTTAATATTTTTTTTTTTTTTTTTTTTTT
>KK115242.1:478180-497714 GCA_000611955.2 Stegodyphus mimosarum | reverse complement strand
TTTTTTTTTTTTTTTTTTGTTAAGATGGTACATGTTACTCAAAGGATTGACAACCTCTGGACTAGTGTGTGGCAAATTACATTAGGGTTACCTGGATTCAAGGATATTCGTAGCAGGGAGGATTCCTTTATGAAGAGCTTTAAGAAAAAGGTGGCCCGTTACACGCAGACCTGTCCAAAGAAAACACACCTTCGTCGAGAATTTTCGAACGGAAACTGGATCATAATTGTATTAAAAACGAAGAAAATCTCAAACAACTATCCCTTTCAACCGTCAGACGAACTGCCATGTTGCATCATTAAATCTTTCACTATTGGTGAATATATAATATTTGAGGCATAAGCTCCTTTACCGATCTATCTCATAAATTATTTTGTAAATTAAGTTTTATTTGTTTTGCAGTGCAGTGTTGGCACACTAGTGGTCCACGCACCGGTGTATTACCGTATTTTGCATTGAATCAATATAACCGGCGTATTACCTTTCAGATTGTTACCACCAAATATTACAGCCCTGTATTATATTTAAAGAAATTAAAGAATGAAGAATATGTACGAATGTATGCATGTTCCTTGCATTGCGATAAAGCAACGGTACCTAGAGCCATCCAGTTTTGAATAACATAATCCTCCACCCTAACATGTGAAGCTGAAAGCGCAAATTTTGAATTCTGAATTTCGAATTTGTTTTATTATCTACTTCATATTTTGTAAAATTTTAACGAATTTCCTATTCAAAAAAACTTTCCTATTCAAAAAACCAACACCAGCAGTGACATCAGAGTTTGTTAATAAAAAATTCGTTGGAGTTTTAGAAAATATGAAATAGATAATAAACCAAATTTCAAATCTGGGTTTCCAGATGCCCATATTGGGGTGGAATGTTGAATATTCAAAATTTGATTCCTCTAGGTACCGTCGTTTTATCACAATGCGAGAAATATACATTTATGCAGATTCTTCGTTATTTAATTTCTTAATAATTTAACTCGTTATTTGAATATAATACAGGGCGATAATATTTCGTGGCAACAATTTGAAAAGTAAAACAGCCCTTGTAGTGAATCAACGAAAAATGCCAGTCGTTCGGGGCAAACTGCCCCTTTGGTCTTAAAAAAAAACAGAAACGCTGCTTCGGGAATTCTAAACGTACACTGCTATGCTGCTTTTAAAATTTTTGTCATTTTGCTGTTGGACTGCATAAAGTGTGAAGAAAATTATGCTTAATAATAAAGCTAAAAAGAGCCGCCTCCCCCCCCCAAAAAAAAGGCTGAGTTATTAGAAGTCAGTCAGCGCTTAACTTGCACCGGAGCTATCCTCCGGTACTTCTTTATTTGGGGGACATATTTTAAATCTAACGGATCGCACCGGAGCCCTAAATAGGAAGGCTCCGGCAATTTTTTTTTACTTTACAGACTTTTACAGGGGGGCATGAGTTTTAACTTCTTATTTACCTGTTAAGTACCCAGTTCTAGTTTATGAATACAAAAAACGGCTTTTGTTAGTCCAAAGGGGTTTTGTCCCTGAAGGACTATTGTTTTCGTTTTGCGATTTTGCGTCAGAAACATTAAAAGTCTGTATCACTTTCCAAACTGTTGGCACAAAATATTGCAGCCCTGTATTATATTTAAAGAAATTAAATAATGAAGAATGTGCATATAAATGTATGTATGTTTCTCGCATCGTGATAAAACGACGGTACCTAGAGCCATCGAATTTTGAATGCCGAAATCCTGCTGCGAATATAGGCATCTGGAAGCCCAAATTTGAAATTTGGAATTTGTTTTATTAACGATTTCACATTTTGTAAAACTTTAATGAATTTTTGATGAACAAACTCGAGTATTTCAAAGCGGGCCATGGCAACGTTGTACAGAAAAAAAACATTTTTATCTGCAGCGCGTGAGACTGCGTGTAGGAAATTTTAAAGATATGTTCAGTTTAAAATTATTTTGCGATATTGTTCTTTAACTGAATTTTATGGTTTAAATGCGAAGAACATGATATTTAATAAATAAAAGTAACATACAAAATGTTTAAAAAACGCCCCTTTGGACGTAATTTAAAATCTGAAACCTTTCAGATTTTTTTTTGGTAGTTATTATTTTTTTAATTTTGGTATTTATCAATATTTTCTATACTTTTTCTTGTTAATTTACAAAACACACTAAAGATAATTTTAATTTAAATAAACATATATGTATTTTTCGAGTTTTGGAGGCGAAAGGGGTTGGGGAGGGATGATCTTTTAGCAATGGTGAAAGTCGTGCATGGGGCAAAAAAGGTTAAAAGATTAAAAATCACTCTGAAATGGCGCCAAGCTTATCAAATCTAATTTCCATATTCAGCCAAGCGCGGCGATAACTGTTCTGTGCGTAGCAGCCTCCAGTACTACCTCTGAAAACCCGCTCCTTGCTTTTGCAACGGTGAAAACGAGGTCGTGGCACAAAGGATATCTTTGTGGGCGTGGGTCGCTGCAGCTTCGTGGGAACGCTCGTTTTTCCGTACTGTAGTAGAGCTGGCAGGGGGGGTGCAAGTGTAACATGAGAGGACGCACATGTGGTCGCATCACCTTGAAGGAAGGACCGTATTATCCCGGTTGCCGATTGGACGGCCGGAGGTCATGCCACCTGCGGACCCCTCCCAGTTGCCTGGCCCCAATGATAAAGTGGCTGTTGTTATTCCTGGGGTTGATGATTCCCCCCTACTATGTACAGGGCGGAGAAAGGACAAAGGGAAAGAAGGTATCCCTCACAGATGTCCTGCTCGAAGAAGTGAGATTGGTGCAGACGTTGAAAGGAGTTTCAGCACTGTTCAGCATCCAGAAGAATGTCTTTTCTTCGAAGTTATTTGTTTATTTAAAACGTAAAGCTGGCTCAGAAGAAAATACTTACTTGGAAGTTAATTGTGCGTTACTAAAATAAAACTGGATTCCTAAGACTACGATTTTTTGGCAGAAGGGGAAGCTTTGCTGATGATTAATTAAATCAATGCATTTATCTGAGGGGTTTCTTTGATAATGCGAATTCTTGAAGGGACAACGCACACCAGTTGCGCGAAGAATGATTTTTCCCTTCGCTTTCTGCAGAGGACTTGATGCCCCCCCCCAAAAAAACCCCCACTAACAATGATTTCTTCTAAAAAATAAAAAAAAAATTGCTACTAAATTCTACTTTTGGACGCCAGAGTGCATAAAAGATAAAATCTTGTAAGTGTACATGTTTCCAGCACGCCCATCAAAAGACGTCATATTCATGAGTGCGTACCGAGATCGTAAAGAAGATATTTAATTTTTAGGGGAATGGTGAAAGATTCTGCTTTCCTTCTGAAGATCTTAAATAATATTTATATCACCTGAAAGATTACATAAAATTATATAGTAATAATTTAGAAACTATTGAAGCAGCTGAACTTGACTTACGGAGTGACGGAAATCGGCGCATAAAAGATAACAGGATGTAACACTTTTTACCTCCTTGTACGAAGTAAAAAAAGGACGTATTGTAATCGCGAAAAACTTCGGGTATCATATTTCAACGAAACTATCCATTTTGACCGCTATCGAATTCAATTGAACGAAATTTTTGTGTGATACCTGAACGTAACGACAAAATAAAGAACTCTTCCCCCCCCAAAAAAAATTATAAAACTGATTTAAAATAGATTCTGAAGAGATTTTTTTCGTGGTGTCTGTGCGTGCGTACGTATGTATGTATGTATGTATCTCGGTATCTCGTATAACTCAAAAACGAGTAGCCTCAGAACTTCGAAATTCTGCATATAGGACTGCTATAACATGTAGATGTGCACCTCCCTTTTTGGTTGCAATCGGCCACACCCAAAGTATACAAATATATAAACGTACCCACTCTGTTACTCGGCTCAGTGAGCTCAGTTTCTTTATTCTTATAAGTTAGTAAATTGCGCAGTTTTTGCATTAAAAATGATTGAATTATGTTGTTCTTATCTTCCGGTTAAGGTTTTTCTACTTTTAGTTAACCTGCATGTTGTAAATGGAGAATTATCAACAATTTAAAAGTTGTTTAAGTGCGGCTAAGCCTAGTTATTTTGGCCATAGCCGCTATATTTGTTTACATTTGAAACTTAGCAGAATAGTGGATTTGTTGCCAATTTAGAGAAACTAAGTTTTGCAACAACAATGATAACACTTTATTGTATTATTGCGAATTAAATCATGCTTAAGCCACTCTGGAATTTATTCGAGGAAATAAGTGTTTAAGATTTACTTCGTAATTTTTAATATAGATATTTTGAGTTTTTATGGATTTTTGACTTGTCGCGAAGTCAGATTTGAATTAATTGAATGAGAAATACTGAATCGTCTGTGAAAAACTGTTTTGTTGTTGTTGTTGTTTGTTTATTTTCTTTTATATTCGGTTTAGATTTATTATAGTATTTGAATAGAACATGTGGCAGCGATCTGTGCATTTTTGAATTATAAAATGAATGAGATGTAAAGCTGTGAAGTGAACCTAGCGCCAGAGTGTCGCTATGGTAAATAAATGTCATTTATAAATGTGATTTATAATTTATAAATGTCATTTATAACAGTAGTTTCAGACAGCATGAAGACGTAATCTGAAAACAATTGGCTGGCCAGAATTCTTCCCCCCCCCCATTTTGTAACAAAAAGGAAAACTTTTATTAATAAAGTAAAAAATATCTTAAATAAATTTTAAATTTATATTATTAAATATTTAACGAAACATGTGTATATAAGATAAAAAAATATGTAACTCAGCTTTATAATTTAATTTAGTAATTAGTTTACTTCCTCATATTTGCCTCCGCATTGGATTTAACTTAAAAAGTATCTTAAATAAATTTTAAAATTATTATAAAATATTTAAGAAAACATATACAATAAAGATATAAGATAAAAATATGTAAATTAGCTTTATTTTTAAATTTAGTAATAGCCTCTTAATTCCTCATATTCGCCTCCATATTGGATTAAATGAGCACTTTAGCTTCTACCTCTTTACCACTTGAACGCTTTTTCGCTGTGCTCTCTTCCTATCGCCAATATTACCAAAAATGTGAATGTTCTTGAATAGGCACGGTTAGAGTGCCAAGTATATTGTGGCCACAAATGCCAATTGAAATAAAAATGAATATTTAATCTTATCGGCTGCCAAGTTTTCTAGTCATTACGTATTCTACGTAATAAAGTCTACGTATATTAAATAATACATAATAATTCTACGTATATAAAGTATTCTACGTAATCCGAATTCTTCCTCTTCAATATGGACCTGCGTTTTATAGTATCTACGTTCTACGCCATCTACATTACTGCGTTGTTACATCTTTTTCTGTTTTTAGTACATATATATACAAATAATAATAATAATAATATCCAAAGAAAAGAATTCAATTTTATACTTATATTTTACTTGAAATCTACAGTTTGGTACCCCAGAGATACTTTTTTCGTTACAATTTGTAATTCAAATATTAATGGCAAGGAAAATAATGTAAAATCAGACTTCAAATAAGTAAAATCTTGATATCTTTGCAACAAATGTATTCGCGGGCCGCATAAAATGCCAGTTTGAGACCACTGCTTCATATCGAGGAACTACAATAAAAATTTAATGATGGAACTTGGAAAATATTTGGTAAAATACCTCCACTCTAGCTGCGAAAATTTCGCAAAAGCTAATTGAGCAATAATCTCCACCAGCAGAAAATTCCACAAATTCCTAGATTAAGTCCACGCTGATTATGCTACAAAAATGGCCACTGGTGGGCGGCCTTAATTTTCGGTATCATATTCATTGTCGCTCAGTTTTCATAGCAATAACTAAATCTTTTAATAACTTCCAGATGATTCTAATCTCCTAGTTTTAATACCGCATTTTTCTGAGAAATGCGACGGCTTTTATTCATGGAATAAAAGATTACTTCTGGTGCCTTCGTAAACAAACAAGCTTATAGGAATTGCATGTCTTGATGAATTTGTTCCATAATAGGTTACTCTGACTGAAAAAAGCCAATTATCTGCTGCTAGTTAGATGTTTACATGCTGTATTGCATTCCAAAAATGCCCAATACCGCAAATTTTGAAGAACGTGTTACTTTCTTTTAGAATGATGGAAAAGAACGCTTATTTTGTTACACTCTGCGTAGTATGGTGCGACGACAACCATGTTGCAGAGATCTTGTCACAATATTTTGATCACTTCAATTTTGTTTACATATTTTTATTTCTGTTACAGCTTTTGGCTAACCAGCGGGCAAGCCATAAAGCCGCTGTATACTTAGTTCAGCAATCTCGATTCAAATCTAAGCAAACAAGCCGACTGCATGGACATTTTCGTGATTTTTTCCCATATGTAACGTAAGATGGATAACAGACAGTTTTCCCTTAGCAAGTCCTCCCACGAAGGCATCGTTTCTCTTATGCAGACAGCCCTCCTGTTCTTGCTATAATCAAACAAACCATAACAACTTTTTCTTTTTTGAACTTTAATTCAGTATGTATGATTCAAGAAGAATTAATATTAAGAAAATTCGCCTAAAATCTGTAAAAAAAATTCTGAAAAAGGGAAATATTTTATCAAAAAAACTGAAAGCTTTCAGATTTTACATTACGCCCAAAGGGGCTTTTTATTAACGTTTTGTGAGTTACCTTGATTTATTAAGCATTATATTCTTCGCGCTTAAACCATAATATTTAGTTCAACAACAATATTCCAAAATAATTTTAAAATGAGGATATCTTTAGAATTTCCGACACACAGTCCCGCCCGCTGAAGATAAATTTTTACTTCAAAGGGGCTTTGTCCCTGAAGGAGCATTTTTTTCGTTTTGCGATTTTGCGTCGGAAACATTAAATGTAGGTTCACTTTTCAAACTGTTGCCACCAAATATTGCAGGTCTCTATTATATTTAAAGAAATTAAATAATGAAGAATGTGCAGAAATGCATGTATGTTTCTCGCGTTGTAATAAAACGACGGTACCTAGAGCCATCGAATTTTGAATGACGTAATCCTGCTGCGAATATGGGCATCTGGAAGCCCAAATTTGAAATTTGGAATTTGTTTTATTAACGATTTCATATTTTGTAAAACTTTAACGAATTTCTAAATAGCAAACTCAAGGATTTCCAAGCGAGCAATGGCAACTTTGCACAGAAAAAACATCTGTGTCTCCAGGCAGTGAGACTGTGTATAGGAAATTCTAAAGATATGCTCAGTTTAAAATTATTTGGCCATATTGGTCTTGAACTGAATTTTATGGTTTAAGTGCGAAGAACAGGATATTTAATAAATAAAGGTAACACACTAAATGTTAAAAAAACATCCCTTTGGACATAATTTGAACTCTGAAACCTTTCAGATTTTATTATTATAATTTTGTCCCTTCCCCCCACGTACAATGTTGCCATTGCTCGCTTTGAAATCGTTGAGATTGTTCATCAAAAATTCGTTAAAATTTTACAAAACATGAAATATGTAGACAATAAAAACAAATTTCAAATTTGGGGTTCCAGATGCCCATATTCGGGTGGAAATGTACGTTATTCAAAATTGGATGGCTCTAGGTACCGTTGATTTATCACAATGCGAGAAACATACATACATTTACGCAGATTCTTAATTATTTAATTTCTTTAAATATAATACAGGGCTCTAATATTTGGTGGCGACAAATGTGAACCGATATTTATAGCGAACCAATGCAAAATGCCAAAACGAAATTAATTAATTCTTCAGTATAAATTGCCCCTTTGGACTAAAAATACTACGTAAATAATGTAATACGAATTGCAAACATTTCCTTAAAATAACATGAACAAATTACAATATGTTTACAGAAGGGTAGAATTTCTTTAATTTTTAATTACGCTAAAATATTCATGTTTATTATTGTTTGGGAAATAAATATAAAAATTATGCTTATCCTTAAGGATTAAATGAGTTACACTGCGATGGGCCATGCATGTATCCTAAAGGGGGCCCTAGATAATGAACTGAATTTTTAAACAGAAAAGCACAGAATGAGCAGCTGTTCCCTCTGAAAGACTTTCAGATTTTGTTACTCGTTTAGCTGCTTTTATTTTAAAAAATCTGATGTGTACACCACATGACTTCCTTGTATGGAATATTAAATTATATGCAATTTTTCTGCATTTCATTTAAACATATTAAATTAACGAATTTTGAATTAAATCTACTTCGTCGATAGCGCTTAAACGACAACAGAATAAATGCACTCTTTAAAATTCACCATATTTATTTACCATAGCCACACTTCGGCGCTAAACACATACGATTCGGCGCTGCTTACCTAATACGCATGCGCTACTAGTTAATTAAAAATTGAAAAATATAGAAAAACATAAAACACCAAGTACAGTTAAAACAATTAAAAAAACAATTTTTACAATTAAAATTGCAATCTGTACGCAAAAACAAGCTAATAACTTAAATGCTAATTTCGGAATGAATCAAGCATAATTTAATTCGCAATAATAAAACACGTTACTTTGTTGTTGCGAAGCTTAGTTTCTCTAGATTGGCAACAAATCCACTATTCTACTAAGCTTCAAATGTAAACAAATATGGGCGTTATCATAACCAAAAATTAGGTTTAGTCACACTTGAAAAACTATTAAATTGTTGATAATTCCGCAATTATTGCATGCAGGTTAACTAAAAGCATAAAATCTTAACCGAAAGATAAGAACAACATAATTCAATCATTTTTAAAGCAAACAATGCACAGTTTACAAACTTATAATAATAAAGAAACTGAGGTTACTGAGCAGAGTAACAGAGTGGATAACTTTCAGTTCTAATAGTTTGGTTTACTTTTGTTTATCATTATTTTTTTACTTTTATTTAAATACTATTAGTTTTTTTTTTAATTTAGCGAATTAAATTAACAATACCATTTAAATTCCCAGTTTTTTACTAATGTTCTCAGAATTTAAATGATATTGTAGATTAGTTCGCAACAATATTAATTATTTATTTATAATTACTTTTAAACCTATTTCTTTAATTTTTTACATTAATTTGCTTTTTACGAATAGAAATTTTGTTAAATTCTTTTGAAACAATATTTATATACACATATATTTATATACTTTTGGTGCCGCCGATTGCAACCAAAATGCGAGGTGCACATCTACATATTATAGCAGTCCTATATACAAAATTTCAACTTTCTGAGGCTAGTTGTTTTTGAGTTATGCGTGATATATGCATACATACGTGCGTGCGTACGCACAGACGCCACGGAAAAAAAATCTCTTTAGAATCCATTTTAAATCAGTTTTATAATTTTTTGGGGGAAAAATTAGTCCTTTATTCCAATTCCTTACGTTTAGATATTACACAAAAACATCGTTAAATTGTATTCGATAGCGGTCAAAATGGATATTTTCGTTGAAATATGATACCCGAAATTTTTCGCGATTACAATACTTCCTGTTTACTTCGTACAAGGAAGTAAAAAAAAATCTTTAGATACAAAAATTTTTATATTGTACTGATATAAATGTTAGAGGATGTTTTACACTTTAACCAAGAATGTTACACTGTTAAAGAATGTTACATTTTACAGAGATTTTTCAGTGAAGTATAAAATTTTGTTATAGGTATTTGTATAGGTTTATTATACGTAAGTGAATCTAGCGCCAGAGTGTCACTTTAGAATAAATGCACACGTTTTAAAGCACACAATAGAATAAATGCAAGTCACAATAGGTAAGACACAGTTAAAGTCACAATAGAATAAATGCACGTTTTAAAGCGTGCATTTATTCTATTGTGGTGTATGCGTTATCGATTAAGTAGATTTCAATTCAACCCAACAAATGTAAATGAAATGTAAGAAAAAAATGCGTATAATATAATATTCCGCACAAGGAAGCCGAATCGAAATGCCATCATGGGTCAAGATGTACTAATAAAAAAAAAAGAAAAAAAAAAAAAGATTTTTATTTACATACAAATATACGTACTTTTATTGACGCGTGGAAGAAAAAATTAATAAATTAGAGAAAGAGACTAGATTGCTATTATTTATTCCGAAGTTTTCTCTCACTTCGTAAATTTTCTATTCGTTAATTTTTGGTTTAAATTAAAGTAAGTTATTCATGGACTAATTAATATTTTAGAATTATTTGAAAGAAATGCCAATGTAAAAATTTAATATTTAGCTATCAATATATTTGTAATTGCAAAATGCAGCCTCCAACCCACCCCCAAAAAAGTTTAAAGTTAAATAAAACCCTGAAAAAAAAAATATATAAAAACCTTTCGGTATGAATGAAAATAGTTCATTCTTTATTAGCAACAACCAATTCATTAACAATTCTTTTACTGCCAAACAAGACAACAAAAACTTTTCTTCAAACATCAGGTTTATGCGCATGACGTCATGATTTAAATTTAATGTAATATAACAACTTTTTTCTCAACCTCAATAAAAGAATTAACGGGGCAATAACGTACCATATCAATTCAATTACATTAATCTGAAACAAAACGTTGCCAACAAACAGCTATTTATTTAAAATGCTGATGTTAACGAAACATTTTCGACATACAATGGCGCCTCATGAAATCGTGTACTTTCTGGAAAGTCAGAACATAATCTTATATAATAATAATAATATGTTTAATGTTTGGTAATGCTATTTTTATTTCATATTTTGTAAAATTCCAAATTTTTTTATTAACGAACTCTACTATTTGAAAGAGAGCAGTGGCAACACTTTTCGAAATGAAGCAGATTTTTATCTGCAGCGAGCGACTGTTGCCACTCGGAAAAAGGAGGGCGAAAATTAGCGTTTTCAGAGTTTTTAATTAATATCTCGGCTGATTAAAGTCGTACGAAGATGAGAATGGTCGAAATGGTTTCCCACGAATTTTTGGAATCCGGGGATACCTCTCTCGAAACCCAACTCTGCCACAAACAAATAAACAGAAGTTACAGATTTAACAGTATAGATAGCTTAAAAACATATTTCCGCATATTTAGGCAGACAAGATAAACATAAATTTCAATGAGTATTGTTATGCTGCGATCTTGTAAGAGAGTAATTACATTACATAAGACATTTGCTTAAAATTCGGGATTATTGGAATTAACTATATTAGCATTTTTAATTCATTACGACCTTGGGAATTTTTATTCAGTTAACTATATTTGCAGATTTTGCACTTCGTTATTCATCAGAAAATACATTTTCTTTCATCATCGGTATTCAACTGACTTCGAGTTCGTAACTGTAAACAACACAGATGGCCTTTAATGTTTTTAAGGAATTAATGATCAAATTAATATTCAGTGCTTTTTGTCAAATTGATCGTAACGACAACATGCAAGGTTTATATGTTGTAAATATTCATGATGACATTCAAAACCGGATGGTTCATGTACACAAAAGCCTTCAAAGCACTTCCGGTAAAATGTTTACATACGAAATATTTACATACAAAATATAGAATATTTCAGTTTCATGTTATTATTTTTATAAATTACATTTTAGGGAAGAAAATGGCATTAACAAAAAAGGTTTTCATACCTTAGATTAAAACCAGTTAAAATCTCCCTTAGAACTGCGCAGCTGAAACGAACCATACAAGGTTTGGCTTGGTTTATGCGGGGGATGCCTTCATGGAGGACTTTCTCAAGGAAACTACGCTCGTATACACGTTACACATGGGGAAAACCACTAAAATGCTTATGCAGCCAGCCCGTTCTTGGGATTCGAACCTTCGACCGAACTACCAGTGTTCAGCGTCTTTACCGCTCTGTCGCTGGTGAGCGAACCATACAAGGTACTTATGAATTTACTTCAGAATTACGTAACGTAATGGCTTTGTTCTTCAATTTATTTAGTTTTAAATTTACAGTCCAACATTTTAAACCTTACGTACATATTAAGAAAGGCAGCTGCCATGTACAGACATACAGTATTTACTGTCAGATCAGAAACATGATAACATTTAAATGTGTACAAGGCAGCATTTTTAAAAGGATATATTTACTTCAAACGCCTGTGTGATTTTACTTTACTGGAAAGACAACTGGCCTAACTATACCTACAGTCTTTAATGTCACACCAAGAAGATGTACTTTCTACCAGGCCAGCCAGACATGAGAAACCAAAGCACGATACTGGAAGCTTTTAATATAACTAACTGCCAGTCACATTTGATACTTTATGTTAGCGGGATATTGCACTTGACTACTCTGATCCATTATAAGCGAATACATTAGTTACTGACTATAAAATGACGATATATTCAGTAATCAGTGTATTCGCTAGTAATTGCAATATACTGAACGTTACAGTTACAGGCATTGTATGGGTATAGGGAGGTATACATTAAAATCTTGTTAATGACATAAATGCATTGAATATATCTTAATGTATGCAGAGGAATTCTAGAGCTGACAGGACGTGAAATTAAAGCACATTAGAAACTATAATGTGTTTACATTACTATATAGATATTTTTTGCACAACTCTGAATGCTGCTATTAAGCTATGATATTCGAGAGTATTTTTTAAGGTCAACAAGAATTTTTTTAAGGTCTAGTTTCTAATGGTAGAGCACGTAGTAAATGAAAGGGGGGGGAGAATCTGAAAGGTTTCGGATTTTAATGGTCGCTCAAAAGGATTTAAGATTTTTTACGCTCTCGCTGAGCTAGCAGTCTACCAGTGTGATGTTACACTCACTTGTACTAACCTTTTTTTCTTTCTGTTTTTTGTCTCTTTATGATTAAGTACCATTTTCTTTGTACTTAACAACATATACAATTCTACCAGCAAAATTACAAACATTTTACAAGCACCATAGCAGTTTATGTTTACAATTCATGATGCAGCGTTAAATGTTGGCATGCATCTTTCTGATTCTTTCAGTCTTTGCTCAGTTCATCATATCAAGGTTAAGTTTTCTTACTAAGATGGCTTCGCAAAACACTTTTTTGTCGCTTTATTATCAACATTTTGCGGTTTATCTTATATATTAAATATCACGCTCTTGGCGCTTACGTCAGCTCAATAAATTTCCACTCAACCACAAAAATCACAAAATATTTAAAAAGAGCATATCTTTCCAATTTCCGATAAACAGTCTCGCGCACTGGAGATAAAAATGTTGTCACTGCTCGCTTTAAAATTGTTTTGTTAATAAAAAATTCGTTAAAGTTTTCAAAATATGGAAAAGATAATAAAAAAAAATTCGATATTCAAATATTCGGGCTTCGAGGTGCCCATGTTCGGGTAGAGGACTATGTTATTCAAAATTTGATGGTCCTAAGTACAGTCTTTTTTTTTTTACATTGCGATAAACATTCTTACATTCATGCAGATTCTTCATTATTTAATTTCTTTAAAAAATACAGGGCAATAATACTTGATGACAAGAATCTGAAAAGTGATATGCCGTTTATAGTAATTCAAGCAAAATACCGTTTCGAGACTAACATTTACGCCCCTTTTGAGACTAATGCTACCCCCCCTTTACGAGACTAATTAAAGCCCCTTTTGGGTTAATAGCTACCAGGACTGGAAAGAACTAACAATTTTGGTCAATATTCTGACCGTCGGTGCTATTAAATTTATTAAATAATCCACTGACGGTAGTCTTCTCGCCAAATACAATTATTTTAGCCTCTAAAAAAAGGAAAATAAAATATGATACAATTGTTTAAAAACATCTACGAAAGTTTAAAAAAACAGCATTCGCATGTCAATACGTGTATTTATTTTAATTTCACTTTTCTAAGGCAACAAAAGCAATTCATGAAAATAAAGTGAGACATTGAACAATAAATTTTTAACTCGATAAAATTTCTTCCTAAAATGTAAACTTAAAAAACACAATTTTTTTTCTTGAAGCCACCACTTCATGATCTCACTTTTTTTCACTTGCATAGATAAGGCACTGGCCACAATTCCTTACAGAATGTTACACCTTGCACAAACCGCTGTGGGTAATGTTTACAGGATGTGACAGAAGAAATAGAATGTAATTTAACTGTCAAAAGAAGTCAACCTACCTCCGGCAGTTGGTATCATGTGATTCCAAGGACGGTGCGATGGGCACAGTGTGATGGATTTAAAAACATCAACCAAGTCAGCAAACGTCGACAATTTTTGAGAATCACACGAAACAAACAGCATTCGAATATCACGTTTTCGATCCAGCGGGCGACAACTGCCACCTTATGTCAACAGTCTGGCTCACCTCCCCAGGAAGATGGCTCTCAGCTGCATTTTTGAACCAATCCCAGATGGGGAGAGAGGGTCGGAAGCCTGTTCACCATTGCCACCTCTAGCTTTTCCCACCTACCTTTCCTTTGCCAAGCGTTCACAGTGGTAATAAAATGGAGGGGAAAGGCGAAGCAGTAGATATATTATCAACCCTCTTTCCAGCCCCCTCAGGTTCATGGCTCCGCCTGGGGTCACTGCGACCCTGCAATTTGCAGCGTTCTTTTTTTGACATTACCGGTGTGCCTGGAGAGTCCGAAACATAGAAGCGATTGTTCAGTAATATTGAAATCTAGAATTTTTTTGCAATGCTTCCACTAATTGCATTTTAACGAAAGAAAAAATCTGATGTGTACACCACATGACTTCCTTATATGCATTCTGCATTTCATTTAAACTTATTGGATTGAATTAAATCTACTTCATCGATAGCGTATAAACCACAACAGAATAAATGTACTCTTTAAAATTCACTGCATTTGTTTACAACAGCGACACTCTGGCGCTACCTTAACAACGTTACATCTCGTTCATTTTATAACTTATCAAGAATGCAACACATTATGTATATCATTTGGAGAATTACCTAATCTTTGCCCATGTTCTATTCAAATACTATAATAAATCTAAAACGATGTGTAAAAAAATTAAACAAACAAAAAAAGAAAAGAAATAGTTTTTCACAGACGATTTAGTATTTGTCATTCAATTAATTGAGTTCTCACTTCCCGACAAGGCAAAAGTACATAAAAACTCAAAATATCTATATTAAAAATTACGCAGTAAAACTTAAAAACTTATTTCCTGGAATAAATTCCGGAGTGGATTAAGCATGATTTAATTTACAATCATAAAAGAAAGCGTTATCTTTGTTGTTGCAAAGCTTAGTTTCTCTAGATTGGCGACAAATCCAATACTCTCCTAAGTTTCAAACGTAAACAAATATGTCTGCCATGAGAAAAATGATTAGGTTTAGCCGCAATTAAACAATTTTTAAATTGTTGATAATTCTAACAATCTTGCATTTAGATTTACTAAAGGCATAAAAACCTTAACCGGAAGATAAGAACAACATAGTTCGATCATTTTTAGAGCAAAAAATGCACAATTTACCAACATATAAAAATAAAATAAAAAAAAAAACTGAGCTCACTGGGCCGGGTAACAGAGTGGATATATATATATACATAAATTTCTTTACTTTTGGTGCGCCGAATGCAACCAAAATAGGAGGTGCACATCTACAGGTCATAGCAGTCCTATATACAAAGTTTCAACGATCTGAGGCTACTCGTTTTTGAGTTATGCGAGATAAATACATAAGTACGTTCGTACGCACAGACGCCACGAAACAAATCTCTTCAGAATCCATTTTAAATCAGTTTTATAATTTGTTTTTGGAAAAAGAGTCTTTTATTCTGTTCTTAAGTACGAATGTCACTCAAAAATATCGTGAAATTGCATTCGATAGCGGTCAAAATAGATATTTTCGTTGAAATATGATAACCGAAATTTTTCGCGATTACAGTACTTCCTTTTTACTTCGTACAAGGAAGTAAAAACTTAACAATATGTATTCTAGAAAACATTAACCAACCATAAAATCTATTTAATATATTAGTACAATCAACTCCTGCGGCTTATTTGGTTTGCGCATTAACCAGAGCTTGTTAAAATAATAATAACATTTTTTTTTAAAAAAATCTGTAACCTTTTACATTTTATATTACGCTCAAAGGGGCGTTTTTTTCCTCTGCATACGCGTACATGTTTTGAGAGGATTTAGGCTAACGTTCCTTTGGAATAAAAACATTTAAAAATAGCCTATCTTTAGAATTTCCGTAGAAAATCTGGCGTGATTGAGATAAAAATGTCTTTTCCCGTGCACTGTTGCCATTGCCCGCTTTGAAATCGTTGAGTTTATTAATCAAAAATTCGTTAAAGTTTTACAAAATTTGAAACACACTATAAAACAAATTCAGAATTCGGGCTTCCAGGTGTCCATATTTAAAATCTTTATTTCAGGTTTTTTTTTTTTTTTTTTTTTTTTTTTTTTTAAATCTTGCTGTGAATATTGTAGATTGAGGTGGTTAGATCATATTTTGGTTTGGTTCTTTTGTTCTGGTTTTAACTAATTATGGCAAAGCACACTAGAGCTATCTACCAAAGGTAAGGGATACTTTCATGGAGGATTTTCTAAGGGAAACTTGCTCGTATACACGTTACACATGGGGAAAACCACAAAAACGGCTATGTAATTCGCCTTGAATGAAACCCAGATCCGAACTACCAGTGTTCAGCTATTTTACCACTCGACCGCTGGTGGGCAGGTCCTATTTTGGCAAGTCGCATGCTTGAATTTCTGTTGCAGTTTAGGTAAACTTGTAGCCTCTAATTAAATTATATTTAAACTTTTGAATTTATAATTCATTTTTGAAAGGAAGCTTTGCGTTTAAATCAAGTGTATGTTTAACATTACAGGTAATTGTTAATAGTTCTTCCTTGCTAAATGTAATACAAGTTTTCTTCTCTCTCTCTCTCTTTCTTTTTTTCTTTTTCTAACTGTCTGCCCTTGAATTAACCGTGATATCGTGCACCAGTACCATCCCATTAAATCAGGAATTAACTGTATATAGATGACCAAGGTATAACTTTCAACTTCATAAACGTAAAAATCAGAAGACGTTTCGAAAAATTTAAAAAAAAAAAAAAAAAAAAAGTAAAGCGAATTTTACATAGAAACCTGATTATAATTGAATACCTTGAAACAATTAAACGAGGTGTAGCTCTCATAATAGAAACCAGAAAATTAGACAAATTATATTCCTTCTGACATAATTACAACAGTTTTTTTGCAAGACAGAAGATAAATTGCTGCAAAATAACATAAAATGATTAAAAACCCCAAATAAAACTTAAAAATTAGGCAAAAGTGCAACCTTGTGTGTGGAGTAGATTTGACTGAAACTCTATCGATTTCGAGGGCGAACAGATACATATCCCTCTCCGTCAGGAACCAACCCCCCTCCCGGGAAAAAACTGCAATTGCTCTTGAAAATGCTAAAAAGCAATGCGAAAATTATGCTTTATGATATTTATAACCCTGTTTAAATTTTAAACTCAATATATTCAAAAATAGCGAAAATGAAAGATTATTATGAAAGATATTTTAAAACGATAATGAAAATAATAAAAATAAAGAAAGAAAGAAAATCTGAAATGTTTCAGATTTTAAATTACGTCCAAAGGGGCGTTTTTTCAACATTTTGTGTGTTACCTTTACTTATTAAATATCATGTTCTTCGGATTTAAACCACAAAATTCAATTTAACAACAATATTGCACAATAATTTTAAACTGAGCATATGTTTAGAATTTCCTATACACTGGAGATAAAAATGTTTTTTTTCTGTACAACGTTGCCATTGCTCGTTTTGAAATCCCTAAGTTTGTTAATCAAAAATTCGTTAAAGTTTTACAAAATATGAAATCGATAATAAAACAAATTCAAACTTTCAAATTTGGGCTTCCAGATGTTTATATTCGCAGCAGGATTACGTCATTCAAAATTCGATGGCTCTAGGTACCGTCGTTTTATCATAATGCGAGAAACATATATACATTTATGCACATTCTTCATTATTTAATTTCTTTAAATATAATACAAAGCTGCAGTATTGGGTGGCAATAGTTTGAAAAATGAACCGACATTTAACGTTTCCGATGCAAAATCGCAAAACGAAAACAATAGTCATTTAGGGACAAAACCCCTTTCGACTAATAAATAAAAAACGGAATTTAATATGTTTATTTAATTATATAGTAATAATAACGTTATTATTTCAAAAGAATTTATTTTCCACAAAGAAAAGAATTTGTTATATTTGTAAAACTGGAACTGTTTTCATAACAATTACGAAACATTCTTAAACGTTGGCAGATATGGTAAGGAGGGTCAAAGATATTTTTTGCGCCCTAATCTTTAACTAAATACCATCAGGAAAAATCTACGCATTAATTCACACAATATTACAGAACATATACACACAAAGGGAAGGGTTATGCAGTAAAAAAACATTTTAAAATCAAAGTTACTGTTTAATTAATTATACAACAGACCTAGTCCTTTATTATTTGGTAATTTTTTAAACCAATTTTTTTCCTTTTTGCTGGACTTGGAACGAATATAGACCGTAAATTTAATAAACATGTCTTTCTACTACTAATATTGAATCTTCAACATTCTATTAATTTTTTATACGTTCTCTCAATTAGTTTAAATATTCTATCCGAATTTTCTTTCGGTGGCCAAGTGGTAAACCTGCAGAACATCAGTTCCGACCTGGGTTAGATTCCAGGCTAACGGGTTGGCTGCATGGGCGTTTTTGTCGTTTTTCCCATGTGGGTACTTACGTAAAAACTCGTCGACCATTTTTGCTCATTAAAGAAAAAACGCCAAACTCTTCTTCAAACACGCTGGGTTTGGTGTAACCCTGATTACACATGTTAGTTATTATTCTTGAGTAAAGACTCCTTGTTTTCCCTTTATCACAAGCATTTACGCGAAAAAAATTATTAAAATTTAGGACCTGCCTCTGCAGAAGAGCACGCTGTTGAATATTTCCAAAGTTATGGAATCTTACCGGCCTCAAAAAAATGTGTTAATGGCCACGATATGGCGCTTTATTTAAAAACTGAGAAGAAATGGCGTTGCAAAGTTAACGCTTGCGCGAAGGGTGTGTTAATTCGAAAGGGAACGTGGTTCGAGGGTTTGGCGCGATTGTGGTCGTCGCTTGTGGTCGACGAGATTTTCCGTAAGTACCCCCATGTGCAAGATGTATACGAACAACTTTCCCTCAGAAAGTTCATCCTGCCCCTTTAGACAGATAGCCCCAGTGCGTTTTGCCATAAACAACTCAACCAGTTATGAGATTTCTATTCTAGACGATTGGTTTATGTAATTTCGGCAAAACTTCGAGGGCTACCTGCCTCGGATATCTTCGTGGAGGACTCCGTAAGTACCCCCATGTGCAAGATGTATACGAACAACTTTCCCTCAGAAAGTTCATCCTGCCCCTTTAGACAGATAGCCCCAGTGCGTTTTGCCATAAACAACTCAACCAGTTATGAGATTTCTATTCTAGACGATTGGTTTATGTAATTTCGGCAAAACTTCGAGGGCTACCTGCCTCGGATATCTTCGTGGAGGACTTTCTGAGGCAAACTAGCGTGTTCAGAGTCTTTATTTAGAAAAAAAAAAAAAAAAA
>KK115242.1:457357-474444 GCA_000611955.2 Stegodyphus mimosarum | reverse complement strand
TTTACGTTGGCAAGTTCACTTCCAATAAGGGATGCACTCCGAGTATTAAGAATGCAGAATTTGTCGAATAATTTCCAGAGACGCCATGAAGTGTTCATAAATGATCTTTTGCATTAAACACATTATGAAAAATTGATAAAAAGAGCCTTTTCATTTTGTTAATTAAAATGTTGTAAGGGAATGCATTCATATGTGTCTGTTATATTAAATTAGTTAAACTCCAGTGCCACTTTGGAGATACTTTTTTCTCATCGTTTAATGTTATCAAATTATCCGCGGACGAACGCTTTCACACTCACACTAAGCAGCGCTTACTGTATAACAAAGCACGTGAATTATTTTGGGTAACTGGCTAGAACAATCATGTTTATTTTAGTTCATCAACTGAAACTGTCTCAATGATTTATGACCACCCTGAATATTCTAGAGATATTACAGAATAGTATAAACTGAAAAAGCTTAGGTTTATAGAGCATATTTTTTTAAACTAAAAAAGCTGCATTAGGCATAGCTTAATATGACGACATTTGTCCACGGCTAGTCTGATAATATTAACCAAATGATAACGTTACAAGATGAGGAAAAAATATTCTTCAAAATAGCAATGGAAACTATAATTTAATACGAATGTAACTGGAAACGTATGTATAGACATTGTAAGGTTTATTATGCGTTTTCTAACAGTTATTTTAAGTTTTGTATCTTTCCTATCTTATACTAATTTCAGCTTACAATTTCCTGCCAGAATGTAATTTCAGAAACGTAGAGAATGCAAATGAGAATGAGTACTATTTAAGCCGTGACTTAACCAACTTCAAGAGAGAGAGTCTGATTTCCTGACTAGCGCGCGTTTGCCTTCTGGCCACATCTCTCTTAGCTGTTACTACGCTCGGCCATATCTAGGCCCTTGCTAGGCTTCGCCGATTCAATTAATACTTAGGGGCCAACTAATTAGATTCTGATAGCTTCGGCTATATTTATTTAAGAACTTTAGTTAAGTTTAGTTCAAATTATTAGTATTTAAGTTCAAGCCCGAGTGGCGGCTTTATTGTAAAGTTCCAAGCCGGAACTGATTGTAAATATATTGAACAATAAAGGGTTTTAAACCCTTCTCAAGTCTCACCTGTTCTGTTCACACTTAAGCGATTATTCACTTGTAAAGTGTTCGTGGGGTTCTAAGTAAGAACTTAAGATTTAAAGAGTTGAATCCTACAACACTTTCACAGAAATCTCATTAGGAAAAGTTTATTAATGAACTGTTCAAAATACCTTTAATGAAAAGTTCAATTAGGAATTGTTCATAACATTTCTGGGAATTGTTTAACCGATTCTGTCTGTACCCCTAATCTTAATACTCGGAGAGCATCCTATATTAGAAGACAGTTTCTCAAAGTAAAACTTAAAATTAGGGAAAAAAGTAGCTTTAATTTTTAGTACATGTTTATAGAGAGTAGTTTTAATAAGAGCGGGGAGGAAAAGTCAGCGAAACATTTTTGCTCCAAAATCGATTTGATCTACTGATCGCCCTTATATCGATACGGTTATTCAAAACCTATGACAAACGTAATATACATCTGGTTGTGTGTGCGTGCGTGTGTTTCGTCTTGTTTTCAATCTATATGTATAAAGAAGAAAGTCTGTTTCTTTGTTCGCTAATAACTCAGTCACTACCTTAGCTATTGTCACCAAACCTTCTAAAATTCTTTTCTGGGTCCTGGAAAAGGTCAACGTCCACGTTTTTTGTAAAAAAAAAAAGTAGCTGAAATCAGAAATATTAATTAAAAACTTGGAAAAACGATCATTTTCGTCCTCATTTTTTCGAGTGGCAACAGTCTCGCAAGCTGGAGCTAAAAATCTGCTTTACTTCGAAAGTTGTTGCCACTGCTCGCTTGTAAATCCTAGAGTTTGTTAATAAGAAAAAAATTCGAAGTTTTATGATGAAATAAAAATAGCACTGTAAGCCATTTCGACTATTCCCATCTTCGTACGACTTTAATCAGCCGAAATATTAATTTTAAGAACTCTGAAAGCGCCAATTTTCGCACTCATTTTTCCGAATGGCAACAGTCTCGCGCGTTGGAGATAATAATGCTTTATTTCGGAAAGTGTTGCTACTGACCTTTTTCAAATCGTAGAGTTTATTAATAAAAAATTTGTTAAGTTTTACAAATTCTATACATATAAAGAAGAATGTTTGTTTGTTTGTTCGCTTTATTGATTTCTGATCAATTATGATCAATTTTTTGCCACATTTAAATCGACTAAAATTGAATATAGGGGAAATAATGGATGGTATTTGAGCTTTTACGAGCATCTGATTAGAAAAACGAAAATCATTCAAAACTGCGTGGCATTGTTGCTGATATAATGAAAGAGAATTAGTTTATTTTTCTATTGAAATTTTTTATGTGAGTTCCATATCGCATCAGACTGAAAAATGCATGAGTGCAAGTCGTATTTTTTGCATCGTTATTCGAGAAGGATTACAGCGGTATCGCTCTCTTCTGTTGTTAAAGATACTTTACTCTCAATCTAGCTTAACTACTGGCATTGGGTACTTCTGCTAGTGAGTGACTAAAATGCAAACCAAGCTGTTTGGTGACTTAATTCTTTACTTGGCGACACTTCTCTTTGACTTAGGAGTTTTTATAACTATTTCTGAACTTATCTGGCGATTTTACTTCAGTTTAAAAAAATTATTCCATAACACTTTGATCATATAAAGTGACCACACCACGCGATGCATCTTCCGTATTTTGGTGTACAAAGCGGCTGGGCTTCAGCTATTCGGTAACAATATTGGGGCGGCGTTTACTGTAATTATAAATAATAATGACCGAAAAAAATCCAAATTACTAAATATTCAGTCATGCATGCCATCAAAGCAAAGTTGCTCGCCATCACAGCCTTAAGCCATCGGTAAATACTAATAAAACCTAGCATTCCACACTGCGCCAATAGTTCAGATGCAATACCCTCGATACAGCACTGGCTAATGTCGCAATCTGACAAGTCGTAGACAAGCCGTGTCGGTTTCCGCGAAACTGTCACTTTCCTGAGTTGCTTCGAAAACTTACCCGCATGTTATGAAGAACTAAGGGAACTGGTTCCGGAGACTTCCTGGCACGAAGCACAACGATCTGGCACTAATTATTCCCAGAAATGTATACTGCTTCAGAAGGTTGGCCCAATTTGCAAAGTACATATATTTTGGAATACCGCGCACCATTTTGCGGCATACGCATCTCATTTTCGAATCTTCCTCCTCTTCCTACCAGCCCCCTGCTTCCACAAGTGCGTCACGTCGGCAAGCTTCTTAAAGGAGATGGAGAGTGAGAGACAGAGAGAATAAGGAAAAGAGTGAGTGATAGACACAATTAAAGTTGTCTGGCGCCTTTTACCGTTAAAAAGCTGGAGCACCTGGGTTGTTACTTTGCTAGATCAGCAACAGTAATACGTCAGTTTCCTGCTTGGCTCTCGATGCATTGCATTGCTTCCAGAGACTTCAGGTAGAGAGATAGACAGAAGCAGATGTTTTTTAGAAATCTCGGCATAAATTCGACCTTGTATAAGTAATAATTAGAGTACCTGCCACATTAAGCGAATGTTTTCCTTTCACTTCTCTCCCACCCCTCTCGAAAAAAATATTTCAGCTTAATTATGCTCTCGAGCACCACATAGTAATCTCTTCACAGTACGATATAAAAGCACACACATCTCAAAGCAGGCAGAAATGCAAATCTTTCAAACGCAAAAATCGGAAGATCTTAAAAAAACTGAAATAAATAAATAAATCTGAAAGGTTTCAGATTTTAAATTAAGTCCAAAGGCGCGTTTTTTTAATATTTGTGTTAACATTTATTTATCAGATATCATGTTTTTCGCATTTAAATCATAAAATTCAGTTCAACAGCAATATCGCAAAATAATTTTAAAATGAGTACATCTTTAGAATTTCTGATACACAGAACCGTGTGTTTTAGGTAAAAAGGTTTTTTTTCCCGTAGAGTGTTGCCATTGCTCGCTTTTAAATCGTTTGAGTTTGTTCATCAAAAATTCGAATCATCTAAGTTGTTCATCAAAATCATCTAAGTTTTACAAAATATGAAATAGACAATAAAACAAAACTAAAAAAACAGTTCGATATGTCCCGTTCTACTGGGTCGATTGACGAAATTTAAATTGCGTTTTTTATACGTCGAAAGCGCGACTTAGGATATACAGTAGTTTTTTTTTTTTTTTTTTTTTTTTTTCCCGGTTTGGCCACTACTTAGGCCAGAAGTGGTGGTCACTTTAGCATTGTTCTAACATGGGTATTTTGGCACAAAATCGGACTTTTTCTGAAATATCATACAGATTTATTTCCATATTACGATTGTACGACTCAAATTATACTCAGATATTAAATTTTGTAATTTTTGATGACAAATTTAAAAATTTACCTACCCTGACGCATTTTTTTCAGTTTCAGTCAATAATAATTCATTTGGCGAAGTTCTTAATTGATAGAAATATATTTTCCTTTCCCTTTTTTCATTGTCCACGAATGGAACAAAAGTCATCGTTCAAACTTTCAAATAATTTTAACACAGTGCATGAACCACATTTTCGTTATTATCGCTTATAATAAATACGCCAAATTCCAAAACGCGCGAAAATGTAAATTCACGTATATCTTTAGAAATTTTATATAAAAAACCCTATTTTTTGCAGGTATGCTTAGAAATACATCTACTTTAAGACGATTGCAAAAATTTTATAGGTTATAATTCAAACTGTTTTTTTTGAAAAATTTATAAAAATTATTTAAAAATACAAATTTTAAAAATAAATAAAATATTGGCGAATTTTATTTGAAATGAACCTAAATTTTGAAATATGAAATTAAGAATCAAATAAGTTTAATAAAAAACAGAGATTAATAAATATACACCCAATTCAATTAACATGGAGATAAAATTTTGAAAGATAATTTTTTAAAAACAACTCGTGCGATTTTTACAAAACTTGGTAGTTTGGCACAATCTGAGTCGTAGAAACGAAATACGGAAAAACACTGGCATGTCATTTCATAAAAAGTCCAATTTGTGTCAAAATATCTATATTAAAACAATCCTATATATAAATCTAATACACATCCTAAGTCGCGCTTTCGAGACATGAAAAAAAACAAGTTGAATTTCGTCAATCGGCCCAGTAGAACGGGAGATATAAAACTACCCCTCCTTTTTTTTTGCGCAGTGTACATCTTGTGCTTGAAAGGATCAGCCACCACTTGTGGTGATGTAACTTAAAGTAACAGTCAATTAAAAAAACTAAACTAAGTCTAATAGTCAGATATTACACAAACGATTTCACGCGAAGTTGGCTCAAACTTCACACCGGCGTAACAATTTAAATGTCGGCAACTATAATGCAAGCCGAAGAATACAATCTTATGTGAGCTAGCTAACCTAGTAACGGGCCTCCAGAGGCAGAAACTCGCTCTGTCTTAGAAACTAACAGCCTCAAATACTGAGTCTAATTTGCATTCTGGTGAGGAAACAGATGGGAGAAGTAACAGCAAAGATCTAAAATATAAAACAACTGGTTAATGAAAAATAATAGCAACTTACCTTTTTTTTTTCAATTTTTATACATTATTACTATTACCACTATTTACATTATTTTTCTTAATTTATTTGGAACGGCAGATGTTTAATTATTTTCTTTAGTCAACATAATCATTAATTTAGTTATTAAATGTAAATAGAAGTCGTTATGACATTTTAATCCCATAGCAGAAATTGATTATATATTTTAGAAGATAATACCTTGGCCTTAATCTTCGACTTATACATAGAAAACACCATATATGTGTATATATAACTGGCATTACGCATGGAAAGATTGATAAAGACATCTTATTCATTCAAATGTAGAAAAACCTAAAAAAAGGGGGGGGGACATCAGAAAAATCAGTTACAGTTTCAGTGAAAAAGAATTATATCCTAATATTGGAAGCGGGACCTATGGATAAAGAACAAAGAAAAATCCACAAATTGACAACTACGATAAAAATTTTTTTTTTAAATTAAAGTATTTTTACCTATCCAGGGAAAGATACAGATAAAATCTCTCATCAAACATGGAGGATGAAAAGCGTATATTTTTTATTTGAAACATCAATTTAAAAACTCACCTTCATTCCATTGTTCATCGCAGAAAACTTTTCCCCGATTCTATCCCTACTATATCTGGTTCAACTCTGGAATCTTTTAAAGCTCTTCCCTAAACTCCTCCCCCCCCCATCTCTGCCATTTCATTATTCCACATATCCAACGGGGCGTACAGTGCATTAATATTAAGAGGCAAAATGTAAAAATATAGTTTTCCAGCTACCTGTGGTGTTGTGGTAATTATCCCAGTTCAGAAGGAATGGGGGATAAGGAGGGAAAAAAATCATAGTTTTTCCCCCAACTTTTTATATGCTTATGTTTTGTTCCTTTGTATTCTCATTGCGTTACATTTTTATTTACTTTTTTATGCGTACGTGTTTTTTGTGTACGTTTAAATTCCATTTCTTCTTTTTTTTAATACATTTTTCGATGTCTTTCATTTACTTTTTTATTTCATTTTACATAGAGCAATTTTCCTATCGTTGTGATTATTTGTAATAGTGGCCCAAGTCAGAAATAGTACATTAATTCAATGTTAGCGAACAATTTAATCATCATCGGTCAAATTTTAAGTTAATTTTCAAAATAATTCCCGGTATTAATTAATATTCATTAGCATTTCAATCAAGGCTTTTAAAGACGCACAGTTAAAATTTCAGTCATAAAACTGCGTATTAAATGCAGCATTAAATTGCATCCGGTGTTACTTACGTTTGTCAACAACCTTAAACTAACAGCATTTATAATTTTTGTGGATCTTACTGCACGTTTGTGGCTCTTCTGAGATATGCGCAAGAGTATAAGAACGGAGGAGAAGGAAAAATAACTTTTATATACTGTTTCCGTTTCGTCCATCGAGTTCCTCATAAACTAAATGTACACAGGTCCGATGATAGGTTAATAACATTTATTTCATCAAAAACAACCCTTCAAGTTCTGGAATTTCCCACCGAAATACTCGTACAGTTGTTCGCAGTATCACAGAGTACAATCAGTAGTTACGTTACACTTTACACTACAAAAAACGTTACACTACAAAGCGCATCTAAAGAGCGAAGATATCTGAGTATACCGAACTCACGCTAATTAACAGCTAACGCAACTGAGAGAGCGACACTCTCTCCTGTCTTGTATAGTTTTCACCCGGCCACCGAGATTTTTCTGGTACTTTCTTGTACTCTCCGTACAACATTCTGAAAAAAGACACGTTTGTGTCGTACCAGTATATATTTTCAAATTTTTAAGAAAATATTTTACAGCTAAATCCAAAATGAGCCCGTCATCGAACTTACGTAACTCTCAGTGAACTTACTATAGCAATCTTCCGAGTTTCAGCTTCAATCAAGACGTTTTCACGTCAAAGGATTCTTTTCAACACCATGGATGGTCCAGAAAATGGTTCATAGGTTGAACTATAATAAAGTATCCGTCACCATTTTTACATTTCTATTCTTTCCATTCTTACTGGAAGGCATATGAGGGCCGAATACAGTTACAATTACACAAAACATCAATTACAATTATTTAGTTACAATACTTACTTACGATAATATAGGGATCAGACCAAATTGTCGCCAAATGTTCACCAGGCTTGGCGAATTTGGCGACAAAATACAGTATCATAAAAATCCTGTGAAATAATAAACGAAAGGTGATAAAATTAACAGTAATAAGTCGTAGTACGGAGTATAAAAGAAAAGTAAATATTTTCAATAGTTCTCCTCAGAGTCAAATAAAATAATATCTTTGTTTTGGCTAAGCCTTCTTTAAGAAATACGGATGAGAATCATATCTTCTTCAAGAATAGATACAACCCATAAAATTCACTTCCCTAAGAGGGTCGCATTTCAGCAGATTCTTAATTTTTCATCTGTTCAAATTTTTTCACTTATTTTGCCCTTCCAGGAAAAGTGTAGACGAGTTTTCTAACCTTTAAAACCTGCTTCTTCAGCTGCAGAAGTGCAAATGATTGTATTGCGCCAGTGATCCACTTGCACTTCTATAGCTAAGCAGGTTCTATGGTTTCTTCGAAATATGGCAAAAACCCGAGGTTTAAAGGAATGGATGCCTTAGCGGAGGTTAGGTTATTCAGTTATGGCAAAGCACACGAGGGCTATCTGCCTAAAGGGAGGGATGCCTTCGTGGAGGACGTTCTAAGGGAAACTGGCTCGTATACACGTAACACACGGAGAAAACCACGAAAACGCCCATGCAGCCAGCCCGTTCGCGGGATTCGAACCTCGGACCGAACTACCAGTGTTCAGCGACTTCACCGCTCGGCCGCTGGTGGGCCTGCCTTAGCGGAGGGCTTTCTCAGGGAAACTTCACCGTCTTCACCATAATAGTCTTGATTAGCAATCATGTTCTACTTGAAAAACATTCAAGGATCATCAACGTAATGACGGTTCGCAAAGTATGGATCGGGAGATAATTTTTTTATGGATCGAGAAAAATTATGAAGTATTTTTCTTATTATATAATTCTATGCATTTACCCATAATTATAAAATAATTTGTAATTATCAATTACCTCGTTATGAGTTTTATATATTTATTTATTATAGCTTTATTATTAAATCCTTTTCTTCTCAAACATTCCATGAAAGTAGCAGAAAAATTTTAAATGCATGCTTTAAATAAACAAATAATAAGCTCGAATCTTTGAAAAATAGTTCATCAAAAACAGTAAAGGTTGAAACATTTTTCCGCGTTCCACTGCTTTGAAAAAAGTATCGATTTAATTAATTTCAAAATGAATTGGTCTGCCTAGAACCAGGTACGGCTGACCTTTTCCTATCAATGTGCCAGTTAAATTACGTTTTATTATTTTCAGTTGGCCAATGTGCCACTTAGTTTATTTTTTTAAATCATCTTTAAACCCCTGCTTTGATTTCGGATTATCGAATTATAGATCGTATTGGAATTATAGTTCATATTTACTGTATAGTTATTGACTCGCATCAAATGTAAATTGAGTAAACAACATTTAAAAAATATTTCAGCTTAATGCTAAGATAATTTAAAAGGTCATAAAGCGGACACCCTTTATTTTAAGAGAAAAAAAAATAAAGGTAACCAATGTTAGATGTTTTTAATTCTTTATACTATGAAAAATTAGATGTATCAATGCAATTAAATATATGTATTTGAATCTTACCATTCAAGAACTAAAAAAATGAATTACATTTCATTTTTTTAGTGATTATCAGAATTAGAATCGTGATGATTTTCATCTAATTCTGATAGATATTTTTCATTTCTGATAAGTTCAAGAACTAAAAAAATGCAATTCAGATTTTTCAACTTGCTGCCCTATTGAAAAAAACTGGTTTTGGAGATGGGTCAGCTAGGTCAGTTGTCTCCGTTAGCTCCCTGTGTCGATTGGTTCAGATTGGTTCAGAATGCAGATCAGTATTAGAGATCACTTATCAGAATTAGATGAAATACATTCATTTAATATTATTGTAGAGACATTAGGAATTTTTTTAAAGCAGGAGACATGAAAAATGAGCAATGTCCTCGAACCACGGACCTCTCGGTCACGCGTCGACCGTGCTGACCACTACACCACGAAGGCATGCCAAGAAAGCGGGAGAAATACCTTATGTAACCCCCCCTTTAAAGAGTGACTGAGGATTAGGGGACCCAATCGGAAATCCTAGTAGTGGAGAATCATCATCCACCAGCCTTTTAGTTCGGGCACCAGTGTAAAAACACTAGGTATTTTTTTTTAAAGCAGGAGACAGAAAAAATGAGCAACGCCCTCGCCGGGACTCGAACCACGGACCTCTGGAATACGCGTCGACCGTGCTGACCACTACACCACGAAGGCATGCCAAAAAGGCGAGAGAAATACTTTATATTACAAACAAACACTACTCTATTATATTAAGAAATTACATGCATTTAATCCCATTTAGATGGACACCTGTTGATGAACGTTTATCCACCACGTCATTTATATTTGGGTCGTAACTTGTTGTCTTCAATCACTTCACCGTCCTACAAAAGTCAAATATTTACTTCTTTTTTTAATACATACGTAATTTTTTTTTTAAACTGGTGTTAAAAATATTTCTTTCTTCTCTTTCACGAGCTGTCACGATATACTTAGAGAATTGCCTTCTTAGAAAATTACCTACTTGAATAGCGTTACCCCGCTCGGTAAAAACATTCTTTTTAGTTCTTATATCAAAATTAATAAAGACAATCCCTCAACGACATAATTTCAAATGAGCAGTAGTACCCATTGCAAAGCCAGCTGAAAGGGGAAGGAAGTGCATTTCCATTTTCCCCTTTTTTAAATGAACTTTTCTTTGTATGATCTCGATAGTACCCTGCTCTGGAGAGAGAGTGGTCAATTAGGCCACCTCTTTTCATTCTCAACGCATTCTAGGGGTTGGAAAACACGAATCGACGAGTCTCTGTCGGGTGTAAGATTCAGGCCACATTTAGCTCCGAAGATAGTATCATTTTGCTGACGCCTGACGACACTTTTCAAATCGACAAGTCTGTCTCGGAAGAAATGGTCTTGTGTTTAATAATCTAACAGCACACAAGATTACCTACCTAGATATGAACCAAGGCAGTTTCTTACAACCGATTTTATAAAGCTCATTGATAAAAACACCAGTTCACAACCCTATGAGGGTCCAAACATTGTAAGCAATGCTATTGCAAATTTTTTTCATAGCCGAAAATTTTTGTGGGTTCTACTGTTGAAGGATTGTTTTCTGACATTTGGATGAAATATTTGGGATTTGTACATTTCATTTCCTGTAATGCTTCACCAAATTTGATAAACATGTCAATTTATTATGTACCTGCGGCATGCCACCGAAATACCTGTCGCGTGCCAACTAGTGGCATGCACGCCATAGGTTTGCCATTACTGGCCTAGAAGATGAAGCCACTGGCAGCTAACAAATTGATTGATGAAGCCATTAGCAGCTAAGATTGAAAAGCCTTTTAATTTTTTAAAACCAAGTGAAGCCGATTAAAAAATGCATGCAATCATTTAATTTTTTCAGAGATATTTTTTTCCACAGCTACTAGCTTACACATTCTGTTAGCTAAACTAAAATACGATTAAATGAGTGGCAATTAAGTATTAATTGGTAACCCTATATACACTAAATGAGATTTTTACTTGAAAACAAATTTACTGAGAAGGTTATAAAATTACACCCTAATTACACTTCATTCATATACTGGATAATCGTTATAGACTTCTAGAAAAAATTTATTTCGTTTTTTAAGAGTCTAATACAATGTGATTACAACAAGCACCCTTCGAGATGAAATCACAAAACCTAAAATATTTAAACGGGCTCGTACACCTTAAAACCCTTAAGATCTTCGAATATCTTACTGTTGCAAGAATTGAGATAACTTTATAAGGTATATCTCCCACATTCTTAGCGTGCCTTCGTGGTGTAATGGTCAGCACACTGAGCCGGTATTTCAGAGGTCCGTAGCTCGATTCCCGGCGAAGGAATTGCATATTTTTCATGTCTCCTGCTTGTAATTAACCTAATGTCTCTACAACTTATTTATTTTAACTTACTTCCAACTTTTTACTGCTAACTGTATAATATAGCTGCTTTGGGAGCTAGTAACCAGAACGTTTGTGTTGCCACAAATATTTTCATAATTCAATCTGCTTTGTGACCAAATTTTTTTGTGCTTTCATATCATGTGCTTGCGCGCATGATATTTTAAAAACGGCTGATGGTATATACTTGAAATTTGATGGAATTCTTTATCTGCGTACTATCTTCTAACCAAACCAAAAATCCGATGAATATTTTAATATTAAAAAATATGCATGAAAACATTAAAAAACTTTTCAATAAAATATACTTTATAAAATCAAATCCAAATAAAATAAGAATTTAACATGAAATTCTCAGGATTTTGGGTTCACAGTACTTTTCAAATATTATAAAATCTATATATTAAATATAGAATTAAATTAAGCAACAGAATGTTTTAAACTCTGCGCGCAAGGTGGAAACATGACGTGAACTCATAAAAAAAATTGTCACAATACAGATTAAATTATAAAAATATTTGTGGCAACACAAACGTTCTGGTTACTAATTCCCAAAGCAGATATACCATGTAGTCAGCTGTAAAAAGTTGGAGGTAATTGCTTTTAGAATAAATAAGTTATTCCAATTCTTGCAACAGTTACATATTCGAAGATCTTAAGGGTTTTAAGGTGTACGAGTCTTCCTTAACAGGAACTAGTAAGTACCAGCTTCTTACAGGATCATAATACAATTCTACTGCAGTTATTCACAAAACAAATGTCAGATTAGATTCTAAGAACCTCGATTCTATGGTAGCGCATATTCTGACGTTAAACTACATGCAAAATCAATAGCCAAAACTTATCGGGAATCAGCGCGGCACTACAGCAAGTCATCTGAGACTTAAAGAACTTGTGGCTAAATATATCAGTAATCTCACGCGTTATTTAAACTCACCCAATTTGCATTTCTGGTGGCGTTGATGGAAATTAGAAGTATAGGAAATATTTAAAATAAGAAAGTAACGCGTTAACTAAAATAAAACTTATTAATTATTAATTAAAACTAATCATTTTCTCAAGTTTTAAAAGTGAATTTGGAAAAGTACTAAATACCGGTAAAATGGAACAAATTATTTCTTTTACTTGCAGGTGTAAATGGATGAATTAATAATAGCTCTAATTCAATATGCCTTTTTATAAACATGAATGGATATTAATATATCTTTATGTTGTGTGCCGAATGCACAAGGAACCAATGATAGCTTGATAAAATTTATTTTATTAAAAGAAACAAAATACTTTACAGTTCTGGAATTTTCCACAAAAATATTGGTACAGCTCTTCTCAGTATCACAGAGTACAATCAGTAGTTACACTGCAAACTATCAAGAACGTGAAACACAGCGCAATGCAAAGCGCAGCTAGAAAGGCAAAGCCTCAGTATTCCGAATTCAAGCTGAACTAAACAACACTGACAAACCGATGCTTTCCCCGGTTTTACATAGTCGCCCCCGGCCACCAAAAATTCCTAGTAACTTCCACTTCTCTAAATTACTGGAAGGCATATGAGGGCCGGATACTGTTACAGTTACATTTAGAATCAATTACAGTTATTCAGTTACAATACCCATTAAGGGCCATTCACACTAAGGTTTATCTGAGCTAACGGGGTCAGTTCCATAACTCGACTAGCTCCACTATGCCTGTAGTTCAGATTTTTCAATTCGCTGCGCTGTCGGCAAAAACTGGTTTTTGAGACGGGTCGGCTACGTCAGTTGTCTCCGTTAGTTAAGAGAAACCTCAGTGGGTTTTCCGTAGGGCAGCAAGTTGAAAAATCTGAACTGCAGGCATAGCGGAACCAATCGACACAGGGAGCTAACGGAGACAACTGACCTAGCTGACCCATCTCTAAAACCAGTTTTTTCCAATAGGACAGCAAGTTGAAACATCTGAATTGCAGGCATAACGGAGCTAGTCGACACGTGGAGCTGACTCCGTTAGCTCAGATAAACTCCAGTTGGAACGGCCCTTTTCAATGACCGGACCAAAATGTCGCCAAATGGTCGCCACGTTTGGCGACTTTTAGACATTTCTCGCCAAATATGAATAAAAATAAGTCGCCAAATCCATGGGCAGCTTGGCGATATCTCGCCAATTTCTCGCCAGTTATATTGGATATCTCACCAGTTTCTCGAGATAGCCATTTACTCAATGTTAAATAGACTTGCTCCTGTACTCTTATTTTTTCGGCAAAGGATTTCTGTTTCAAGCATCTCATGTTACATTATACAAAAAGGTTCTACAATTTCACATATAATTTTACAAAAATTATTTACGTATGTACAAAATTCGTAACACTTAAAAAAAACTGGCATTTGCATTCGATACACATGCTCAGAAACAATTTCAACTACTATGAGAGAGCTGATAAGGTTTTGAAAGATTTCTGTTACTATAGATATCCTGTAGAAGAAAAAAGTGGGGGGGGGGCGGGGAAATCGCCGTAGACTAAATCTGAAAATGATCCAGATTGACTTAATTCACTACCGCTGTTGAGGCCTTCCTCATGATTGCAAGTCTCCAGAAGTAATAAGGAAAAAAATATAAAATAATAGTACTCAAATAAAAGCGAAAATAGAGAGGTTTTGCCAGCCAGTTCTTCTTCCTGACTACACAGTCGGAGGAGAAAAAGAGGAGAAAAAAATACACAAGAAAAGAGAGACGGTAAAGGCAGGGAACTTAAAAGAAAAATAAAGGAATACAAATGAATGGGTAAAAAATGCCGGCGGTCATTTTAATAATGACACATTTTTACGTCCCAGCGGGAAAACTTGGAAATGAAGCGAGATTCATTAAAGATCGTTAAGACGCTCCAGGGTGGGGGTCTGGGGGGGTGTAGGCAGCAAAAATGCTAATCTGAAATACGCAAAGATTTTTCATCTTTTTCTGTGTCTTTCAATCCAGGATTCCTCTCCCCACACACACCCCCGACACCCTGCCCCTGCACACCCTTGAAGAGACAATTTTTTTTTTACTTCTTAATTTTTTGTCGTTACTTTTCTTCTCATTGCGGTTTTTATTCTTTTTATTTTTTTTTCCCTCTGTGTGTGTGACGTATATATTCTTTTTGTCGTGCTTTGAATGCGGGACGAATGCATTGTTTCTAAAAGAAACGGGGGGGAGAGGGGCAGCCGCCATCTTGCCAATTCCTTTTTCGAAATATATCAAACAAAAGAAAACTACTGAGGAGGGGGGTTGGAACGACAAAATACATAGCTAACGGTAATGAAACAAAGCACTAACAAACTGCATGAGGGGGGACAACAAAAAAGGAAAGATGGAAAAAAAATCACAACAAAAAGACGAATGACAAGACATGGCTGAAGCGAAAAATGAAATATGGTAGGAATTTAAAAAGATTATTTTGATATTCAAACCCCACTACACCCCACCACCGCCACTACCGTCCATACCGGTCCTCGAAGTAAAAATTGAACGTTCTAATTGGCTGCTTCCCAAAACTTCTTCCTCAACACACCCCCACGCACCACACACACTCTAGCACTCCTTATTGTGATCGCGTTATTACAAAGTCATCACGTGAGGGTTTAAATTAATGATAACCGTTTCAATCACATCCGCTGGTATGGAAAAAGGGGAAAAAAAGTGGAGGGAGCACCAGAATGAAACAAAACCGTTTCTTACTACTCGTTTTTGTGAGCTATTTTGGCGCCATGCTGAAAAAGATGGCCAATGAGAAGTCGCCGATTGCGAAAATTCCGCTTTGTTTTCGCGACTCCGGTCGACCATCTATCAGAATTAAAGAGCACGTTTTTGTTTGAATTTCCGCGCTTTCCATAGGCCATTGAAGATATAAATTTGTAAGTCATAATGAAATCACGCAGTTATTATAAATGGAAAGCCATTAGCCGTTCTGTACTTTTGTTTGAAATAATACGAATCGTCGGGTTTCCGAGAGTTGGAGAAAAAAAATGGCTTCAAAAGAAAAGGCGAATAGAATATGATACATCGTCTGCGATTTGAGCAGGGCAAACGTAATTAGACTGCGGTACAAATTTCTTTTCTGTCAAGATATTCTTTGGGATTTTTTACCCCTCACTATGATATAAATTAATAGATCTTCCAACCGAGGAACATCCAGAAACGCTTAAATTTGTCGAATCATTGAAAGAGCATTTTTGCATTTTCCCATTTTCTTTTTTTTCAACCAAACATTCGACTTAAAAAAGAAGATAAGATAAAGGGAGGGAGAAAAAATCCTCACAAAATAAATTCATATGCGACTACACACACATTTAAAATAACACTCAAGATGACATTTTCAGTATTATTTCCGGAATTTTTACGGCTATATTTAGCTTGTTAATAATGAATATTATCAGTTTCGTTAGATTGAAAGTAATGCATCTAATAACACGGAGAACGATATCGGTGTAATCCGTTCTCTAATAATGATGCAAAATATTACGAATCATAGTCATACATTTTTCAATCTGACGTGATATGGAACCCACATAAAATGTTAAAAGAAAAATAAGCTAATTCTCTTTCATTATATAAGCAACAATGGCACGCATTTTTGCATGATTTTCGTCTTTCTAATCAAATGGTCGTAAAACCTCAAATTCCATCCAATATTTCACCTATATTTAATTTTAGTCGATTAAATGTGGAAAAAAAATTATCACAATTGATCAGAAATTAATAACGGGAACAAAAGAACGAACACACGAACAGATATTATTCTTTATAGATTTTGTAACATTTACAAATTTTTGATTAACAAATTCTACGATTTGAAAGCGAGCAGTGGCAACACTTTTCGAAATAAAGCATTTTTATCTTAAGCTTACGAGACTGTTGCCACTCGGAAAAATTTTAATTTCACTCCGAGTTTTTAATTAATATTTCAACTGAGTAACGTAGTACGAAGATGGGAATAGCCGAAATGGCTTCTTATGAATTTTTGGAATTGGGAATAATGTATTTAATGTTTCTAATATAACGTATTTAATTCAGTGCTATTTTACTTCATCGTAAAACTTACAAATTTTTTATTAACATGTAAGGTTTTAGTTAAACTAACAAAGTTTTATTTTAATTTAAATCTTTCTATCTCTTCTCACTTTCAACTTCCCGTTAGAAGAAGCGCGCGTTTTCAGCTTATGCTAATTTGAAGTGGAGCCAACGACTATTTAGGCAAGAGGTAGAAAGATTTCAGTGTGACAGAGCTTTTAATCTCAGATCACGGTCACTCTATTCGACGCTCGCCTGACTAGCTAGCATTGAAATTCTAAGCCATAGCGCTTTACGTGATTTCTTATTGAAATAAATCCAAGTGCGTTAGTATTAGTAAATCTTGCACGCCCCATT
>KK115242.1:445214-456918 GCA_000611955.2 Stegodyphus mimosarum | reverse complement strand
ATTTAATAAAAGAGGATTTTAAATCCCTTTCAAGTGCAGTTATTCGCCAACTCAATCAGAGTATCTACCACCGAACATAGCTGCATTCAGCTCCCTGTTCCAGATCAGGACTTAAGGGGTTCACGAAGATGTTTTCAAAGACTATGCACCGAACACAAAGTCCTGACAAACACATTGTACGATTTGAAAGCGAGCAGTGGCAACAACTTTCGAAATAAAGCAGATTTTCATCTCCAACTTGCGAGACTGTTGCCACTCGGAAAAATGAGTGCGAAATTATCGCTTTTCCGAGTTTTTAATTAATATCTCTGATTTTAGATAATTTTTTTCAGAAAAAAGTAGACGTCGACCTTTACCAGGACGCAGAAAAGAATTACAGAAAGTGTGGTGACGTTAGCTATAGTAGTGGCTGAGTTATCAGCGAACAAACAGACTTTCTATTTACCTGAGTTGAGGAGTCAGTTTAGCGATTCAGCTCAGAATCATGCGATTGTATTGAGCTCTTTGTGTAAACGACGACATTAAAAAAGATTTGCTCTAATTTCTATTTTTGATCCTTGAGCTATTTATAGCTTTATACTTTGTCTGAGCCCTCATTTATATCAATAAAATATTAATTCTTTTTTAACAGCAATGTATTAATTCCTTTCTTTTCTTGACCTACTTCTTAAGGAGATCTCTATAAAACCGTAGGGCCTAACAATTTGAAAACACAACATTATCTAATAATTCCATATTAATCCCTAATAATTCCCTATGAATCCATCACACCACTTAATACTTCAAAAGAAAATTCCGAATTGCTTACATAAAATATTTTTCCGAAGAACTCTGATGATGTTCCACAGTATTAAAAAAAGTATATGTAATCAGAATTTAAGAAATTTCCTGCAAATTTAGCTTTCGCCAAGTTCGAAGAAGAACAATTTAAAAACTTCAACTAAAATTCACCTACATCGTATGGTTTTTAACAGTAAAATTCTAAGAAACAGCAAACCTTTAAAAGTTTAGCAACAAATAAGGTTTAGGTCCTAATTATTAAGATAAAATATTTATACCTACATATATAAATATATAACGAAGCAGTCTTAGAAGTAATGATGTAGGAAAGAGCAAGTTGGCAACCGAGGCAGATTAAATATTCATTTTCATTTGTAAAAACATGTTGCGGCTAGAAACAACTTGACATGGCTAGCTTTACGGTAAAAAGAGAAGCAGCAAGCAGCACTCAGTCTAAGCCGAAGTGAAGAAAGCAAGTGTCTCGCGTTCAGGATGAAATCTTAATTCAGAATAAGTTATTTTCGGTTTCAGTGCATTAATTAGATTGGATTATTGATAAAGCTGTAAAATTATTATTGGCTGTTCGAGATTTAGTTCCATTTACGTCAACACCAGCATTAGGCAAGGGTAATATGAGACGGATTAGTCTCAAAATGACTCAGTGCAGAATAGTTTGCTATTTTTAGAACAGAGATAGAAAATACCCAAATTAAAACTAATTTTTACCTTACATATTTATATACAAAATTTAGAACAAACTCAAATACTTACAATAGTATATCATAATCTGAAGAGCTTGTACATTTTGCACCTCTGAAAATTAACAAAATGTTGTCTTAAAAATTTATGCGCGGTCAAAAGAAGACCAGAACTTTTTGCAAAAAGAACTTCGGGAAAGAACTTTAATACGGGTTATATTCAACCCTGGCATGAAACTTGCTCTTTATACTGGCAGACATTTCATTTGAAAGCTACGCCTGTGCACGTCTCAGGTCCTGCTGTAATTTATTGAGTTTTGATGGTAGACAGGAAAGTTATCTGCCTTTCTGGTAGTTTCACAGATGTTCAGACAATTTTTATTTGTGGTGAACTACTTGGACCTGTACTTCTTACTCCCTGAATTACGTGATATTTAAGGAGTGCAGCAGGTCCACTAATAGGTCACGTATGGGATTAGGAAATGCCCTCACATACTGATTGAAGACTTCGTCCCGATACTTCAGAACATTTAAGGATCCATCAACAAGCGCACAGACGTCAGTTACGCGCGCCAAATGAGATCCCTGCCCTAATCAAGACGATACCCTGTCTGCGAATGTCCTATTTTAGAATAGTGGACTGGTTGGTTATACGGCATTCTTCCGCTCCACAATCATGGTACAACGTGAATCACTGTGTAGACCATCTGTGGACGTTACTAAATTCCGGTACAGTCTGTTTTATGTGAAATATTCTTTTATCCAAAGCAGTCGAATTTCCCGAGTAAACAAGTCAGTGGAACATAGACAAAAGGCCATATGGTAAATATTTTATGCATGGGAGACATTATTTTCATACATTAAGCAGTTATCTGTTCTATTGTTGTCGCAAAATAATCGACAGTAAGGCTGAGGCACAACAAGCTTATGGTTCTGCTATATCTAAAAGGGACAGAAATTCATCATCAGAACAGGTGGATGACCTTAGTCTCTGTTCTTCTGAAACCTGCACACTTGCAAGTGGACTGATTGCACAACCTGTGGCTTTCATTGAACCACTTTACCGTTTCAGCACTTTTCCACGTAATCAAAAATATATTGATGTAAAGTACGGTAATAAAGATAAGTCTGTGAATTTCAGTTACAACCCTTACTACTAAATTCATCTCAAGTTTCTCATAAATTCACCTCAAATTTTCATAAAAATTATCACCTTCATACATACTTCATACATCAGCAAATACGTTGATCAACCTGTATGTTGTCATCTATTCCCCTGTTATAATACTTGATACTGAAAACCAACAACTACAAATTGTACCAGGTATCAAACACACTCGGTTTAAATATAGCATTCTGAACCCTTTTTATTCAGCCAAAGTGCAAATGAATGCCTAGCATGTTAGCAAGCGGGGCTACCAGCCAATAAATTCCAATATATTTATGAGGTTTACCTTGATCTGGTAAAAGCTAATCAGTCCCAAATCCGTAAGAGACATGAAGTGAATCAACGCTATGTCCTCAACGTAACTACAAAGTCACACAGAAGTTTACATATTTTTTTTTATTTAAACACAACTTAGAACATAAATGCATATTCCTGTGCTAACAAAATCAACCACAACTTGTGGGGATGCCATTTAAGGAACAGTCAAATTCAAATTAAGGCGTAAATCGTAGTCAAAGACTAACTACAGAATTAAATTTACCTCTAAGCTGGCTTAGTAACTCTCACTGGAGCGTCAAAATAAATTTGTTGGCAGCGAAATTACGCAAAGCTGAATAATTACAACTATCAAAGCTGGCAGGAACTAAATGTAGTGTGCACGCGCAGGCCAGTTGTAGAGACATTAGGCATTTTTGGCAGCAGGAGACATGAAAAATATGCAATGCCTTCGCCGGGGATCGAACCACGGACCTCTGAAATACCGGCTCAGTGTGCTGACCATTACACCACGAAGGCACACTAAGGATGCGGGAAATATACCTTATACAGCAACACACTCTATCTTACAATTCAGAAACCTCATTTTAAATACTATGTAACTCATTTACATTCTAGTGAGGAAGCGGAAAGAAGTAATAAGTTTGTCTAGTTAATCGACTTGATTTGAAGCTTCAAAACACTTTTTCCTTGACAAGTCCTGTTTGAAGCTTTGAATCAAAAAGATTAACAAATGATTCTGGTACTCATATGATGCCATTTATCCTGTTTTATATGCATTTTCGGTTGAAATATTGTTTTTTGAAAATTTCTCTTTCTGCAATGTATTTCGGAAAATAAAGGCTAAATCGCATTCAGGTATTCTTACGGCTTTTTCTAGGTATTTTAATCCTAATTTTTTTTAATTCATAAATCTAACAAAAATATGCATAGGAAAATCTGTAACAAATAATGTGAAAAGGGTTGAAAAGCAATGTGGTGGAATTTTCTAGGCAAAAAAAATACATATTGTTTCATTTTATTCCTTAAAATAACTAGAACGTGTTTTAATGGAACTCTCGCTACAAAAAACATGGTGATCGCTGGATAACTTTGCAGAGTTAGAAGGAGAGGTTTTCGTACTCCGGTCGTCAAATATTTCTCTACGTGGATTCAACAAAAAGCCTAAGCCTGCCTCGGTTTCGCTAACAAAATATATCTGTTAAGTTCGGTTTATTTATCACCAAGTACATCACCTCTTCCAAGCCGAATGCAAAATATGCGAAAAAAGGAGGAAATCTTCCATCGCTCTCTTACTGCAACCTTCCATACAGATGAAAGAAAACCCAAATAATTCCGATTCAAATAAAGGCGGGAAAAACTTTCACGGGTAGGTGCTAGAGAGAAAGATGGAAAGCGCTAAAACCTTTTTAAATCCCGGTGGAAGGCAAACGCCAGAGGTAATACACTCCTTCCGACCGAATAAGAAGGCCAAAACATTCTGCAGCGAGAGTATGGAAATGGTACGAATTCGAGGCGCCTTCGGGCCACTTTTTAACGAGGGATCTGTGTTCATTTATTCGGTACGCACGTGTACAACACATACGGTCAGAAAGAAGCGCACCTTAGCCGCTAAGGAAGGCGAGAGAAGAAAACAGGGGGTATATTAGGAATGGAAAGGTGATGTGCAATTCGAAAAAGCAAACAAGGAGCCGTGAAGGTGAAAAGTGGTACGATGCGGTTTAGAAGATATGGGTTAAATTATAAAAATTCTTTTTCATTATCTCCTGTAAAGATGTAGCGGATGAAGTTTAACTAGTCCGTAATTTATTTAACGTAAAATATTATAACTGTAATGACGAATAACGAAATTTAATTTAGGGAAATTCATTTATCTTGATTAATGGTTAATTTTTAGTTAAAGCAAGTTTTCTTTTCACTCTCTCTCCTTTTCAGTCACGCTTTACTGTTGGAATATTAATCAGGTAGCGCGCGGTTATTCAAATTGTCAGGACTCAGTGTTCTATGCATAGCTTTAGGGAACATGGTGAAGTAACTCCTTCTAAACTACAGTCCTGCTCTGGAACAGTGAGCTGAAAAATATTGGCTTTGTTCTGGTGTAGATACTGTGCTGGAGAATAACTGCACGTGAAAGGGATTTAAAAATCCTCTTTTATTAATTCACTATTATTTACACACTTCCCAACTCGCGAGGGATACAGAAAATAAAAGACCACACTTGGGCCTAACTTAACAATCAAATAATTTTAATACTAAAACTAAGATAGAAATTAAATTAAACTTTGCTCGCAGAACAAATCGCGGAGTTTGGCCTCTAACTAACTGGTGCGTAGCAAGAAGTACTAATACTAGCGCACTTCAATTTATTTCAATATGTAATCACGTAGTAAGCACTATGGCTTATAATTTTAGCTACTAGCTGGTCAGGCGAACGTCGAGCAGAATGACCGTGATCTGAGACTAAAGCTCTCTCACACTGAGAGGTTTCTACCTCTGGTTTAAATAGTACTTGGCTGTACTTCAAATTAGCATAAGCTAAAAACGCGCGCTTCTTCTGACGGGAAGTTGAAACAGAGAAGAGACAGAAAGATTTAAACTAAAATAAAACTTGGTTAGTTTAACTAAAACCTTACAAAATTAAGGGAGAAAGAAGTAAGTGAAGGTTTCGAAAGCTGATTTTAGAAGGTGTTATGCCTTCTTGAAGGCCCCGTTGTTACTTTTACTCCTTGAAGGCCATGTTGTTACAGCGCTTTGCTGCTGTAACGTTGAATGGTTTAGCCATTAGGCTTGTTCCGCCGGTTTCTAGGAGTCAGAGACTTCCTGCACGATGAAATTGTCGTGTGAGCTGTTAGGCTAGTTTAATTACATTTTATTTTAAGCTCAACATTACTTGTTAAGCCAGACGTGTTCGCTTATGTAAACACAGGTACGGTCGTCTGTGAAACTCTTTGTGATCGAATAAAGAGTCATTTATACCCTTCTTCTGACTTTTTCTGTATCCTAAAACCCGAGGATACTTCTTCTACAGTCTTTCTACAGCTCGTTAGTTTATGTTGCCAAAGAATACGAGATTCTACAAATTCTTACGTTTTTAATTATGCCTAAAAAAATTTTAATACGTAATTTTTGCCTGTTTTTCTTCCTTTTACTGCAAAATTACGTATGCTGATTTCAAAATTTAACTATTCAAATTGTCGATTCTGTGATAAACAACGGAATGTTTACTACAAATAGATATAATTTTCTAAGTTCTCGTAAGTGTGAGAGGACATTATTTGAATGACGAAATTAACAAGATGCAAACACAGAGGTATGTACACTTTGCACACACTAAAAAAGGGGCAGTCTGGTAACTACAGTTCTACAGAGCCGATTAATGAAATTTAATTCGTATTTTTCATGTGCTACTTAGGATATGAATTAGATTTATATATATAGCATTGTTCTAACATAGGTATTTTGACACAAAATCGGAGCTTTTTCTGAAATGACATAACGATTTTCTTTCCCCATGTTCCGATTCTACAACTCAAAGTATGCCTAGGTGTCAAGTTTCGTAAAAATCGATTGAGTAGTTTTTTAAAAATTTGGCTCCGAAAATTTTAGCTACTTAAATGTTAAGTGAATTTGATATATATTTATTAATATCTCTTTGTTTATTAAACTTACTTAATTTTGTGGGGTTTCACCCTTTTAATTCACAGTTCAATATTCGAAACCCTTTACACGGATAAGCGAATAATCGCTACAGTGTGTGAGCAGAGACGTAAGATTCAAGAAGGGTTATCTACCCTTTATTTCTCAAAATAAGTATGACACAATCAGCTCCTAACTCGGAGTGTACTCAATTAAGTCGGCGAAGCCAATCAAGGGCCTAAGTACGGCCGAGCGTAGTAGTAACTTAGAGAGAGAGAGAGGTAGTCAAAGGCAAACGCGCGCTAGTCAGGAACTCAGGCCCTCTCATGAAGTCAGTAAAACATCGACTTAACTGTTATTTTTACTCATTTGCATTAACCGCGTTCCTGAAAATACTTTCTGGTAGGAAATTGAAAGCTGAAGCTGGAAGGGATAGGAAAGATGCATAAACTTAAAAAAACTGTTATAAAATTCTCAGGACTGTGTGTTCGGTGCATATTCTTGGCAAACATCTTCGTGAACGCAACTAAGTCCTGATCTGGAACAGGGAGCTGAATGCAGCCATGTTCTGTGGCAGAATATTGTGATTAAGTGGTAAAAGAACTGCACTTTAAAGGGATTTAAAATCCTCTTTTATTAAACCATAATTATTTACAACCACTTCCCAACTCGGGAGGGATGCAGAAAATAACGACCGTCACTTGGGTCTAAACTGAACAATTAATTTATTTAAACTAAAACTAATTAGAAATTAAATAGTCGTTGCTCACAGAGCTATAACGCGAGGTTGGCCTCTAAACTAAATGGTGCGTAGCAAGATTTAACTAATACTGATGCACTTGGAATTACTTCAATAAGCAATCACGTAACAGTGCTACGGCTTAGAATTTAAATACTAGCTGGTCAGGCGAACGTGGAATAGAGTAACCGTGGTCTGAGACTAAAAGTGCTCTCACACTGAAAGGTTTCTACCTTTCGTTTAAATACTACTTGGCTCCACTTCAAATTAGCATAAAGCTGAAACGCGCACTTATTCTAACGGAAGTTGAAATGAGAAGAGATAGAAAAAGTTAAATTAAAATAAACCTTTGTTAGTTTAACTAAAACCTTACAAAATTAGAATAAACCTTACAATTTCATTTTTCGCAGTTCGAAATTTAGGATTAATTCAAATGAAATTCGCCGAATTTTCTGATTTATTTTTAATTTTTATTCTGATTTTTATTTCCTGATTTATTTTTAATTTTTATTCTGATTTTTATTTCCTGATTTATTTTTAGTTGTATTTTTCAGAAATTTTTATAAATTTTTCGCAATCTTAAACCAACTCCAATCTATTACAACTAGCTACCAAATATATATGAATGGCTACCAAATATATATGAATTTTTTTATCTTCTGTTAAACCCTTTTCAAGCTTAATCTTGCAAATTATAATTTTAGTAAGACTCCCGAAACTCTGGAAAGAAAAGCCTGTGTCCCAAGAGAACTGGTTAAGTTACCTCTATCCAAAATGTACTAAAGTGGTTTCAAAGAGTTTCCACAGTAAAAGATGTTTTATTTCACTTGTGTCTTACCCGTTCTTTTTCTGACTACCGTTGATTTATTAGTGTTGCCAACTTTAAGAACAATTTAAAACTCTATCTCCGGATAATATATGACCATTGCAGAGACACAGTGTCGTATAAAATACAAACATACACGACATCAGAAAGACAAACAATATTTTCTTGGCGCGTCAACTGAAGTTTTATCGTTTTTTCTTGGTCCATTTCCATCACTTTCCGAAAGAAATGGACCCACAGAAGAATTTGTGGAAGAAAAAGAGATTACAATCAGCGAAAAATGTTAACATTTCATAGAAGTAAAATGGTGATATATTAATGTGCATTTTCTTCACACGATTTATAAAATAGCTGCACGAGTTAACAGCAATCAATATTAAATAAAGCTATTCACTGTTAACGAAACGTGTAATTTCCAACTCCTTTAGTACCTTACTAACCTGGAACAGATAGTTATGATATATTATAGGGCAGTGAATTCTTTTTTTAAATAACTCTACGAGAGAAATTTTTCATCAGTTTGTTTATTAGAATATATGTACCGTATATTTCGGTTTAAAACTCGCACTTTTAATACAAAAAAATTTATGTGTACACTGCATGACTTCCTTGTATGGAATATTAAATTATACGTAATTTTCCTGCATTTCATTTAAACATATTGAAATAACAGTTAAAGAATGTTGAATTAAATCTACTTCGTCGATAGCGTATAAACCGCAATAGAATAAATACACTCTTTAAAGTTCACTATATTTATTTACCATAGCCGCACTTCGGCGCTAAACACAGACGATTCAGCGCCGCTTATCTAATCCGCATGAGCTACTAATTCAGTTTTCATGTCGCGATAAGGGAAAAATACATAAAAATTCAAAGTATTTTCATTAAAAACTGAAAGATACAGAAAAACATAAAACATCAAGTACAGTTAAAACAATTAAATTTTTTTTTACAATTAACATTACAATTTGTACGCAAAAACCAGTTAATAACTTAAACGATAATTAAAGAATGAATCAAGCATAATTTAATTCGCAATAATAAAAGAAGACGTCACATTGTTGTTGCGAAGCTTAGCTTTACCAAATTGGCAACAAATCCACCATTCTGCTCAGCTTCAAATGTAAACAAATATGGCCGCTATATATATATATATACTTTTGGTGCAGCTGATTGCAGCCAAAATGCGAGATGTATATCTACATGTTATAGCAATCTTGTATACAAAATTTCAGCGTTCTGAGGCTACTCGTTTCTGAGTCCTGCGAGATACGTACATACATACGTACGTACGTACGCACAGACGCCACGAAAAAATCTCTTCAGAATCCATTTTAAATCAGTTTTATAATTTTTTGGAGAAAAATGAGTCCTTTATTCTGTCCTTACGTTTAGATATTACACAAAAACATCGTTAAATTGCATTCGATAGAAGTAAAAATGGATATTTACCTTGAAATATGAGATCCGAAATTTTTCACGATTGCAATACTTCCTTTTTACTTCGTACGAGGAAGTAAAAATGCGATCGAAATTTACGGATGCGATTTGAACATCGGATATAAAAGTGGTAGGTTTAAAAATAAGGAAAAAATGAGCATAAAACGAAACCGATTTTTACATGTACCTAAATGTCGTTACCAGCGATTTTGGTAATTTTTTAGGACCCAGATGGCAACACTTGTGCTATGGAATGTGCGTGTGTCTGTGTGTGTAACCAGGGTAATGAAATGGCCTAGGCCATTTCATTAACCTTTTTCAGCAAATCATATTCATTATTTGGCGTATTAATTATAGTGATTTCATTTTACTTCCAATCACGTATGGAAGCTTATACCAATACCAAGCATTCTTGCTGCGCACGATTTCCATTTCCTTTCGCAAACTTTGTGTTTGAAACCAGCACTATGTTTGTTTCTTTTAACAGGAGCCATATTTACTACTAAAATGAAAACTAGATCAACTTCATTTCAGCTAAAGCAAATGCGATTTACAAAAGCCTTCAATGTACACTTCAAAATCACGGCTTCAAATGACAGCAGAAAGCAAAAACTTCTAGCGCCTTATTCCGCGAATTCATTCGGGTCGGAAGTCGATTCGTATCCCAAATTATGTCCCCCTCTTCTCGAAACCTTATAACATACTTGTGCACATCTGCATTGAATACAATTTTTTTCGCAGATTTACTTCCTCAAGCACTTTCCCCACATACATATTCTTCCCATTATGGTTTGAAAATTCAGTATACCATTGTTCGAAAGCCTACGAAAAATCTTCGATTGAATGCCTTCAGAAGATAACGGCATTACACATGTATCTTTCAAGTTGTTTCATATAGAAAAGGGTGAACGTTATACAGCGAATATAACTAAAAAATTAACAAGCCACTGGCCAGCATTCTCACCGGTTTTGAATCCAGTAGAGCACGTGAGGGACATGCTTGGCCGACGAGTTGCAGCCTGTCAACCTCCTCCTACATGTCTACCGGAACTTCGGAGAGCATTGCTTTTTGTGTGGTGTAATATCCCCCAAGATCAGATCGATAATTTGATACTCAGCATGCCTAGGCGTTGTACGGACTGTATTGCATCGTCTGGGAGACATACAATGTATTAACAATCATACCAACCATGTAATATTGGTTTTTTGTAAATAGGTTTTTTGTTTTGTAATTTGCTCCGGGGAGAAAAAATCGCTAATTTTTTTAATAATAACATATAGCATCTTTTTTTGCTCTTTACCTTTTGTTTAATAAATAAGCTTTACAAATAAGTCAAATTTGTTTTGCTTCTAACTCTTCCTTTGCCTGATTTTGCATTATCCTTAATTTATGGACATGAGTGTATTAACAGAGTTGTGTTCAGAATTTTTGTGTAGATATCGAAGGTTAAAGTTTAAGCAAAAAATATGCTTATTAGTCCTTTTTTCGGTTACCATTAAAAAACAAACAGTACTACGATCTTTGTTTTTTTTATAAGTATTGTTTACTAAACTACGATAGATATGTAATAAAATTTTTTAATCCAATTTTAAAAATTCTTGGCTAGTAAAAAGTATTTCACCACTTGATTTGATGCGATAATTCGAGAAGTGATTCTCGATCTCCACTCGTTTTGATGCAATAATTACAACGGCAACATTATTCATTTAGGTTTAGTTTGGACAATACCGTTTCATGACTGTATTCAACAATACATGTGTATAAAATAACTACCAATCTTAAATAGGTTTTTTGATTTATTACTGTACATTATTTGATTGATTTATTGCTGTTGTTATGTTATGTATTGTTGTTGCATTGCGTCTTCGACGTTAGTTCGAACTCGACATTCGTGGCAATAAGAACATTATTTTCAACGTTACGGAGCCCAATAAGCCTGCAATATTATGAAGGAACCACTTTAAGTGATGATGAATTCCGATTTTTCGTTGATGAAGAACGAAATTACGTCTACGGATAGACTGACTACCTTACGATAGAGAGAAGAAAAGCACTGATGAAGATAGCGATGAAATAAAAGGTGTAAGAAGGCGAAAAGTCGATGTAATGGAATCCCGGAAAATGAAAGCGAAGGTGA
>KK115242.1:434760-444903 GCA_000611955.2 Stegodyphus mimosarum | reverse complement strand
GCAGGAGGAGAGAAAGAAAATTCAGAACTGATAAGGGGCACAGAATCCGGAGAAATACCGCAAAGAATAAATGCCATTTGTATCCTGCGAAATAGGCACAAGATTTCAAATATCTTCAGACACAGAAGAGCCATTATATTTCTTTTAATTGAGCGTGAAATAACTTTAAATTAGCTGTAAGAAATTCACTAAAACATGCGGAAAATCATCTCGACTTCCTGATTCGTGAAAGCGAAAAACGCCTCAAGTGTAAAAGGTTAATTTTACAGCTGTGAAAACAGACAGGGAAAAAATAGGCGGATATAAGGTTTATGCTAGGTTTTTTTAGCAGTTATCTTTAGTTAAAGCTACTTTCCTGTCCGTGTAAATTTCAGCTTACAATTTCCTACCAGAATGTGTTTTTAGAATCGCGTTTAATGCAAATGAGCAAGAATAGTATTTAAGTCGAAGTTCCACTAACTTCGAGAGTGGAACTTCGACTCAGAGTTTCTGACTAGCGCGCGTTTGCCTTCTGGCTACTACTCTCTAAGCTGTTACGTACGTTTGGTCGTATTCCAGGCCCTTGATAGCTTCCCCAGCTTATTCGATATTTAAGGGCCAACTACTTCAAATTTTGATAGCTTCGGCTATATCTTTTCAGTTAAGCATTAGTTAAGTCTTATTTCTTATTGAGTTTAAGCCCAAGTGGAGGCTTTGTTGTACGCCCTGAGAAAGGGGCCAACTGTTAATTCTTATTTTGAGCAATAAAGGGTAACTAACCTTTTTCGAGTTTACGTCTCAGTTCTTGAAGTAAAGCGAAGATTCGCTTAGCTGTTCATTCGGTTCCTCCACATTTAGTTGTAAGACAAAAGGGTGGAACCCGACACGGTGTATATTATTTCTGAAAAGATGGCTCGACAGTAAACACAACACAATAAAAAGTCCACATAAAGGTACACTAATATTATTACATCCGTGAAGGTAGAAAGGATCTTGGGTATTTTTGAACGCATTTCCAGAGAAGTTCTTTTAAAGGAATTCAGATAAATGGTATCTGGGGTAGAAGACGCAATACCGAATTATATCGAATGTTCAAAGAGCCAGATGTTGCTCATTACATTAAAATAAGCGCCTCAGTTGGTTTGGGCATGTTATCAATATAAACAACAGTAACAAGCTAAAAGAAGTATTTTCGGCTGGACTAAGTAACAACAAGAAGAAGAGGAAGACCTAGACTTGATGGGATAGATGCTGTAGAGCCAGATCTTCTTAAACTTCTTTTAGTCGTGACCCCTTTTTATCACTGAGATTTTTTTCGCGACCCCAGGACCCCATAATATTGTTACGTGCGTACGTGTTCGTTATATATTGAATGCACAAGTCGTTGAAAAGTTAACAAAATTTATTCTTTCCACAAGAAATAAATCAAAATGCTAAAGTATTTCTTCAGAGATTTTCACACAATATCACAATATCTCAAACGTTTAGCAAAAACTCAGTTCTAAACAGATAAAATAATTCTATCGCACAGCGAAATCGCTACAGTAAACAAACAGCAGTTCGCTTTTTACAGCTACAACTACAACAACTGCAACAACAAAATTAGGTGTTTCAATTCGGCTTTTATAAGCTTTTTAATTACCAATAGAACGATTTTTCTAGATTTTTCTGGATGGCAACAGTAATTACGAGATATTTATTTATTAAACATTAAATGCATGCGCTCTTTTATTTTTCTTTTCTTTTTTTTCGACGTAGTATTCTCTTCAAAAAGCGTCTGCGTTGCACGGGGAAATAAAAAGGAATTTTAATTACAATTCTAAATAAATAGCCAAATAAATGTGAAATTCGTAACAATATTTATGAAAATTTTATGAGACCCCATTACCACTGCACAAATCCGACACACACGTGAGTGAAACTGTGATTTTTTTTTACTTACACTGTAATACACTACTACAGTTTTAGGTCATTAACTTTGATTTCTATTTTCAAGACATAGAACAATGCAGAACTTTAAAATAAGTAACAGACGAAATGACAGCGTCAAGTGCAAAGCAAGTAAAATGAACGCTGAATATTGTAGAAAGAATACGTCAAAACGTTTACGTTATTTCCTTGTCTGTATTGCTTTATCTTTATCTATTTTCAGATACATTGTGTAAAAATATTTGGTAATTGTAAAATTATTATAATAAAAGTTAAAGAAATATCAAAACTGCTAAAATTTTTGGCGACGCAGGTCCCGTGACCTATAGTTTAAGAAACTCTGCTGTAGAGGAGAATTATTTGATTCTTAAATCTTAAGAATCGGAGGAGTTCGGCTTGCTAGTAGAGGTGATTGGAAACGTGTAGTTCAGAAGGCTTTTTCCTTGTCTGTATTGTCTTATCTTTATCTATTTTCAGATACACTGCGTAAAAATATTTGTTAATTGTAAAATTATTATTACCAGGACTGTCGCGCCATGGATGGTGATGAATATTATTATATTATCTATTGCAAAGGATTAACCAGTTTCGATAATATTCTTTTTATTTACACAAAATTATCACCTATTTGTGCTACGTTGTACGTTGTTACCAGAAGTTTTTAAATCGTATCCTAAAATAACTAAGGAGAAAAACACGCCGGGAGAGAATTGTGCGAGTATATACGCTATTTATTTATTTATTTTTCATTAAGAAATATCTTACACCATAAGGAAGAGGCATGCCAATAATGTTTGCTAAAAATTGATAAAAAAGACCATGCAGAATGGAGGAAAAATTAAAAAATGTGAAAAAGGAAATTTTATCTATCCAATTTCCACCATCATAACCATAATCCAGAGACCATACTAATTACTTTCACTTCAACTTTCATAATTCGACGCTTTATCATCGTTATAAATCAGATGATTACTAATAACCGTCTTACAAGAGATCCGAAGCATCTTTTCAATAAGCCTTGACTAAGGATCTCCATCAGGTGAATTTACATGCCTTCAGATTAACGCACCATTCACTGAAATGAATTGAATTGAATTAAAAGTTCAGAATTCGGTTTAAAGTTAAATTAATTCACATGTTAATAGAGCAACACACTTGTGCAAACTCGACTTAAATGTAAACCGAATTCGTCTTCTAAAGCGTCTTAAACAGTCGAGAAGTTAAAGGAGCGAAAAGACTATTCGAGTAAAACACCCCCCATTTGTTACAAAAGGTACTCTTGGAAAAGTTACGAATTGAATGAAACATAGTTCACTGCTGCTCAGAGTTTCCATTCCGAAAGAAAAGCCGTTTGACTGCAACCGGAACACAGGAGAGGAACGAAGTAGAGTTTTGAATGTTTTATGTTCCTTTTCATATATATCCTCGAGGTATGCTTTGGAATAAACCGAGGAAAAATAGGTCGTGGACGGTTTCCTTTAAAGGATCGGATCCCGGAAGATGGTCTGTTTGAGTAGCGATATAATCACGTGATCTCTCCAAAGGAATAAATTTCCGTAGTCGAATCCCTTTTCTTTTTTATCCGGAAAGGTTGGGAAATACTAAAAAAGGAAAGTATGCCATAGACAAAAAGGAATATGTTGAGAAAGAACGCTCACTTACAGAAACAAAAACGAACGGGAAAATAACAATCGCTTTTGCTCGGATATTTGTACAAAGATTTTCGTCCATGCAACTTGAGAAGTAGAATTAAACATTAAATAGCTTCCTTTAAACTAAAAATAAACAAACCACGAACACTTCCCCAAGTGGGGCAAAACTTGAGAATAAATAATGACAACTTATTAAATTTCTTTTATTCATTAAATTGTTCTTCAAGGCACACAGGAAAAACCCACAGAATTGCATGTAAATAATTAGAAAGTTCCTTATTATTTACTACAGCTTTCCGCTACATCTCATGGCATTTCGATTTCAATGAAGTTTGTAACCTTGGAAGAAAATTACAACAAAAAATATCTTTATCACGAACTATAGATGCTCATTTATCATCCTCATTTTTAGACCATAGGAGGGGGGGCGTTGTCCCTGGTTTTTAGTCCAAACGGGCTTTGTTCCTGAAGGACTATTGTTTTCGTTTTGCGATTTTGCGTCGGTTCACTCTGAATGCCCGCTTCACTTTTCAAATTGTTGTCACCAAATATCATCGCCCTGTATTATATTTAAAGAAATTAAATAACGAAGAATCTACATAAATGTATGTATGTTTCTCGCATTGTGATAATACAACGGTACCTAGAGAAATCCAGTTCTGAATATTGAACGTTTCCACCCGAATATGGGCATCTGGAAGCCCAAATTTGAAATTTGGAATTTGTTTTGTTATGAATTTCATATCTTGTAAAACTAACGAATTTTTGATTAAAAACTCGACGATTTCAAAGCGAGCAATGGCAACGTCGTACAAGAAAAACATTTTTATCTCCAGCGCGTGGAACTGTGTATCGGATGTTTTAAAAATGTGCTCATTTTAAAATTGTTTTGCGATATTGCTGTTGAACTGAATTTTATGTTTTAAGTGAGAAGAACATGGATATTTAATAAATAAGGGTAACACACAAAATGTTGAAAAAAAAACGCCCTTCGGACGTAATTCAAAATCTGAAACCTTTCAGGATTTTTTTTGTTGTTGTTTAAAAGATTTATTAATTTTCATGCGAGGAGAGAAACGGTTCAGATACAAATGTATTCCTAAACAAAGCCATTATTCTTACTGCAGAAATTCGTAATTGAAGGTAACGTAACTAATTCGTAACTTTTGACAATTACAGAAAAGGCTTAATCAGTTCCGCGTCTTCAAATCTTTGAGTAACATTTATGGTACAGTGTCAATTAATTAGCTCGATTTGTAGATTTTTTTAGGTGTTAATTGCGTTCATTTTTAATGGTAAGGTTGTAGAGACATTAGGTAATTTCGAAAGCAAGAGAGATTGAAAAATGAGCAACGCTTTCGCCGAAAATCGAACCACGGGCCTCTCGGTTACGCGTCGAGCATGCAGACCACTACACCACGAAGGCAATACCATATATACTCCCCCTTTTAAAGGGCGACTAGGGTTTTAGGGACCCAATTGCCAAATCCCGGTGGTAGAGAATCATCATCCACCACCTTTTTTTTCAATTCGGGCGCCAGTTGTAGAGACATTAGGTTATTACGAAGCAGGAGAGTTGAAAAATGAGCAACGCCTTCTCCGGAAATCGAACCACGGACCTCTCGGTTACGCGTCGAGCATGCAGACCACTACACCACGAAGGCATGCGAAGAAGGCGGGAGAAATACCTTATAAGGAAAGTAACGTAAAAACTGGATCAAAATCATTAAATCATAAGCCTTTTTTTTTTAAATCTTGCCTTTTTTTAAATCGCCGGCCACCAGTTTGAGTCCACTGCCCTCATTTACAACATTATTCCCCAATGGAAACTAAGTTTACTGCTGCACTTAATACCAAACAAACTACAAGAAGCAAATCTAAAACAGAATTGTCAAACCTTTTTCATTGCCATTTGTAGAAAATAATTAAATTTTAGAACGGGCAGGCTTCAATTTTAAAAGAATTCCATCTTTCTTATGAACTCTACAATTCATAAACAGAAAGGAATTCTTCGTTCTTATCTTTTTAACTGTCTGCTCTGAAATAACACATTTACAACAAAAACGAAATTTACCAACACCTTATTCTTTTTGTTGAATATTCCTTTCAGGAAACTTATTTCTGTCAATGTTTATTTGGAACTGCAATAAGACCTGGTAAAATCCTCGATATCTGTAAGAAATGAAGCATTTACTACCAACAAAATAAAATCTTAAGATCAACCAAATATAGTACACAGCTACAAAAAAAAAGTAGGAATTAAGAATGTAGATGCTCTAATAACATCTACTACATCCTTAAATTCTTATTTCTTTTTTCCGGTAAAAGAGTCAATGCTCTCGCAATCAATTTCCGTCCAATGATGACAAACGTGATCTAACACATAAAAAACTTCTCTTAAAAAATGGCAGAATGCGTTTTTACGCGCGTACCACTGTTAAGTTTTTCTTTGACCCGGACTTGCTATGTTTAGTTTGGAACATCATGATTTTCTGCCCGCAAGTACTCCATCAAATGAGTAACCAAAGTCATCATCAATCTTAACAATGTAACATGTGTTTAACCATGACGGGTCACAGTGTTTTTCAGTGAAATCCCTCTCCATCCACAGATGATTATTTTAATCTTCCAAATGAACCTCATTCCAGTAACATTCGCGAGTATATGAATTAAGGTTTTTATATGCCTCGGTATACTTCGTTCACAGGAAAGCTTTTCTATCATAAAGTTTTGTGGCGTAAAACCATTAAGTACGTTCCCACCTGTGTAAGAGGATTTACGTCGAGGATTTACGTCAAGGGAGTTAAAGTTACGCATGCTTTAATGTGCATTTGACTCAACTGAACCGTCGACAATATGTCAGTTCGTATTTGCTTCACTGTGATTGGTCGATTCTGAACCAATTTGGCAGAAAGATGAAACTAATTAATTACTAATTAAGTAAAACTTAATTAGTAAAACAAATATTTTATGGTAATTTGCATTCTGGCAGGAAAATGGAAAGCGAGGAAGGGAGCAAAGCCAGTTAACATAAAGCAACTAATTAGTAAAACTAAATAAATCCTTATAAGGTGATATAATAAGATAAAATATTTTTGTAGGCATTTATATTTATTTAAATAACCAGTTAAATTTAATTTGAAGTTCTTTCCTAGATAAGCCTTCATTCCCCTAATTGTCAGTGCCAGAATATTTAAATTTGATACCGCGCGTGAAGGAATGCAAATTCTACCAATGGGAGAAAAAGTTTAAATATCGAGTTCTGGAAGGGAAAGTTAGAGAGTCTGGGAAAACTCTGTGCGTGTTGTAGCGCGAGCTTCGGCTTAGCAGTTATTGATGGTTAAACGTGGCATACCGGCTATTATTTTGCTACCACTAGACTTATCAACGCTCTGTTAGGAAACAGAATTGTCTGAGCCCTGTAGCGTAATTATATCACTTCTTAATATCTTCAAATTTTTCAGTTTGGTTCTTACTGTTTCAGTTACCGCCCAAGCAGAGGCGTAGTGTGTTAGCGTCGATTAACGCATTGTAAATAATTTAAAGAGTGTAATAAAGAGTAGTTTTAACCCTCCTTCTGTGCAGTCACTACTCTCCAGATTTCACACAAGAGATAAACAGCAGATCTTACATTTTAATTATTTAGGCGCAACTGTATGAAAATTCCATTTCATTACATGGCATTAAATATCCTTTTAAAACATTTTTCACACATACTGCTTGTATAATCTTTTAATCACATTTGATCCAAATTCGTCTTTTAATTAAGATGCATTTGGAAAACATACACAATCTAAAACAAGAGAAAAGAGACGTACACATGAGTGACATTTTTTTTTCTGGATAGGAATACCGTATTTTCCTGCGTAATTTTCCTCCTCATTTATACCTCCCTTGCTTTTTAGCGCTGGGTTCTGGAAATTTTAAAAATATTCGCATAGTTTTCCCCTTCCTTTATTACATATAGTTTTCCCTTCTCAGGGTTAGTTTATTGGTAAACTGTATTCCCTTGATTATTTTGATTTTTATTCAGTGTAATCAATTTATATTAGCATTTCATCCATTTTATTTACCTTTACATTTATAATTTATCATTTGAAAAGTATTTTGAGCAGATTTTTAGTCAAGCTACTCGGGCACGGCAAGTGCTCTCACACTTAAGATACTTTCAAAATATATGATTATACCTTACTTCTATTATTTACGTTCCAGTTCATTGCAGCCTTATCTACTGCTGATGTGGTCCAGCTTCCGAAATCCGAATCTTTTATCCGCCTTCTTTCTCTTCCTCCCTTCGATGCCCCGTCTGGGAACTACGGTCGAGACTCATTCGAGTGAGGTTTGCTTGAGTCTTGACAAAGTAACTGAGCCGCAGTGCCGGTCGAATTACCGTCAGATATCGGCTCAGTATTCATCAGATTCTTAATATTAATATGTATTCGCATTGGAATATAGGTTTGCTTTAACGAAATAATATTGTGAATATGCGTGGAAATTCGGTATCACAGTTGCAGACATGGACACATTTCTTTTTCTACTCCTATCCAAATTGCACAATTTAAAAAAAATTCATACGACAACACTGCGTAGATCTGCCAGTGCTATGCCATCGACATAGCGTAGGGTTGACACCCGCATAGCATCGACATAGCGTAGGAATGGCACCAGTATCGACATGGACATTGCTTTCCTTTGTATTTCTAAATTAGGAATGCGTAAGCCTGTGAAAATGGCGACAGTCAACTTTCGGTTTCTAGCAACAATTTTTATTCTAGCAACCAAACACCACTGCTGCCATTTTCGTTTCTTTGTTTAAACCTTTTTTCGACTCGGTAAGTTTCTGAAATCGGATTTAATTAAATGACGAACTTGTTGCTATCATGTAAAGATCTAATATACTTGCCCATTGAATTAGGGATAGTGCCATTCAATTAGGGATAGCAAATCAATAACTAGTTGGGCCTCCTTGCCTTGATAATAGCTGCCACAAGACGAGGAACAGATTCAAGTTTACGGGAATAGCTTGCGAAACATGGGATATAACTGTCCATAATTCAGGAAGGGTCGCTAGTGTTGCGTGATGGGGTTTCACACCTTTATCCAAAATATCCCAAAGGTGCTGAGCAGGATTTAAGTCAGGGCTTCTAGGTTGCCAATTCATGACAAAGAAGTGAAAGGAATTCTCATCCAACCAGGAGAGGTGCAGTTATCTTGCTAGAATACTCAATTTCCGTGCGAATGACAGGACAACATAAATATATGGAGATAATCGCCTCGAAACTCAACGTACCGAATCATATTGAGAGCGATTGGTGCAAGTACATAAGATCCCAACCACTGTCAAGAAAAAACACCTAGACCATTGAGCTGCCATGGCCTTGCACAGTTCCAACGTGGCCTGTACGATCCGTGGCTTCATCAGCCTGACGCCCTATTCTCAGCCTCCGGTTAGTGTTAAGTTGTCAGAATCGAGATTCAGCACTCCACGCTACTCGTTTCCAATTCTCTAGCGAATATTCTTTGTGTTCTCTTGCCCAGGTATGACGTACAGCTCGAGGGCATGCATTGACCAATAGTACTCTGCGGTGGTCTGTTGGGTCTACGGCTTCCGAAGCCCATACGGTGAAGGCAGTGTCGCATGGTTAGCTTACTGACTATAGGACTGGTGCCTTGATGATGATGTTCGGGAACTGAGCTATGTTTGGCTTCGCTGATTGTGTAAAATACGACTGAGCGGTCTCACACCACGCTAGTTCAAGGCTAATTGTTCTTGGCAATTTGCCCGATGGCTTGTTTTTCCCTACCATCTGTGTATTCTCGGCATGCTCTTGATACTCTCGACATTGAAAATCCTAATCCTCTGACGATTTTGGAAACTGAATGGCCCATGCTTCAAGTACCTACTATCTGTCCGCGATTAGAAGGTATCTCAACCAGAAGTTTTACCCATACTGGCAATTGAAACGATTGATTAATAACAACCATAGTACTATATGGACCATAGTACCATAGTACAACAACCATACCTATATAACCATACCTATATACACTTACCACAACGTCCTCACGTGAGCACAAATGCGGTGCAGCCCTATACAATATGCATAGCCATGTCTCTCCCTAATTCAGTGGGACGTAAGTGTATATGTTCACCTAACGACGCTCGGTAAATCTGCGACTACAGCTCGTGCAAGTCACAAAACCATAACATTTTCAAAAGATATATTTGCAAACCATTAAGGTTTCTAATGAATTACAAATTTCATATTCTTCTTCCAGAAATTCGAGTATTTAACTAGAGCGGCGAAGAAAGTTTTAAGAAGATTTCACTCATTACTGACACCTGAGATAAAAGAACACAGAAGAGAAAAGAAGCAATTTTATCAGACTATTCCCCAGCAGAAGACACCTACGCGTTAAGTGTCATCCGAAAGATTGATTAGGCTTAATTAAACGGAGCACCTTCTCTATTGGATCTTTCTCAAACCAAATCACTTCTTTTTCCTTTTTCCGCCAGGAGGATCGAATGATTTCTGAGCGGTCGAAATTAACAAAGCTAAGGGGGTTAACCCGAAAAAATTGC
>KK115242.1:410591-434704 GCA_000611955.2 Stegodyphus mimosarum | reverse complement strand
TGTAAAAAAAAACCCCCTGCCGTAAAAATCACCGATAAGCCAGGAATAATTATAATGATACTACTAATATTAATAATAATTAGCGGGAAGCAAAATTTAGAAGTTTTATGTGCACCAGAAGAGAAAATGTATAAAAATATTTCAATATGAATGAAATCAGTTTATTCTTTACAAGCTAATTCGCTAATAATTTTTTGTTGCCAAACCAGGAAACAAAAACTTTTGAGACATCTGGTTAATACCTATACTTATGACGTCATGATTTAAATTTAATGTAATAAAACAACTTTTTCTTGATATTCATGAAATAATTAACGTGGCAATAACATACCGTGTCTATTATAATAATCTGAAACAAAAAAGTTGCCAACAGCGAACGAAAATTTTCGATATTAACGAAATATTTGCGACACACAATGAGCCACATGCAATCGCGTGCTTTCTTCAACCTCAGAATATGACCTTATACAATAATAACATGTTTAAAGCGTTGGCAGTGCTATTTTTATTTCATACTTTGTAGAACTTGCAAATTTTTTATTAACAAACTCAACGATTTGAAAGTTAGTAGTAGCAATACCTTTCGAAATAAAGCAGATTTTTATCTCCAGCGCGTAAGATTGTCGGCTCAGAAAAATAAGGGCGAAAATTAGCGTTTTCGGAGTTTTTAATTAATATATCGGCTGATTAAAGTCGTTCAAAGATGAAAACGGTCGAAATGGCTGTTTCCCTTACGCATGAAACGTAAAATGAAATATTTTTAGCACAGATATTAACTTGCAGTTAAGGCCTATAATGATATCCTTCTATTTTTTTTTATTATTATTATTTTTATTTTAACTTCCTATAAAGTATTCTTAATTTCTTATAGAATTACATACTCTCTGTCTATTTAATTGCTTATGAAATGAAAGCCATTACCATTAGTGGGTTAGGTTTTTCACGCTTTCTTGATGGTAACGTAAAGATTCAAGTGACAAGGATTGCCCTTGGAAAAGAAAGAGATCGGCAAAAATTCACTAATTCGCGGCATACAAATTACACAGTTTAAAATAAGACAATAGCAGTTTCTGGAAAGAAGATTATAAAGATATAAGGCATTTTCTCCCTCCTTTCATCATGCCTTCGTAGTGTAACGGTAGCACACTCGGCGCATATTCGAGAGGTCCAAGTTCCGAGTCCCGGCGAGGACAATGCTGATTTTTCGTGTTTTTTAGTTAAAAAAATCCTAATGACTCCACGCCCGAACTAAAAGGTGGTGGATGATGATTATTCACCAGCAGGATTTGGCGACTGAGTCCCCTAATCCCCGGTCGCCCTTTAAAAAGGAGAATATATATGGCATTTTCTCCCTCCTTTCTGCATGCCTTTGTGGCGTAACGGTAGCACACTCGGCGCGTATTCGACAGGTTTATGTTCGAGTCCCGGCGAGGGCATTGTTCATTTTTCGTGTTTTCTACTTCAAAAAAATTCTAATGGCTCAAAAATTCAAAGTTTTGAAATCAAATGATATAAAAATTAACTTGAAATTTTCATCCACATATGTAACAGCTTACAGTTTTAAGAGGTCCACAAACGGTCGACAGGATGAATATTTGTATTTCTGTAAGATAGTAAGGCATTCTTTCCATTCTTCACGTGACGGTCAGCATATTAGTTTAGCAACTCCAAGGACTTATGCTCGACTCCGGGCATAACTGAGGCATGTCTTTTTAACGAATCATCATTTGCAAACTGTTCTCGCTCTCAGAGTTTGCCCAGGGTTAGTTCCTGGAGAAAAAATGTAATTGTATGGGCTCTATATTCAAAGTTATTATCAGACAGTTTTCTTTAGAAAAACGTCTATAAAGATACTGACTGCTCTATGACGGATCCACACTGAATTACTATAACAACCGTTTTTAAATTTTTATTTTTCCATTTTTTATTGACTCAAATAAATATAATATAATATTTGCAAAATTTTATGATTTCTTTCTTATCCCAGTATCTGTATATTGAGTTTTCAATAAATGAAGGAATATTGAGATTTTGTGGATAAAAGTAACAGCTGGCAGAACTCATGTGTAATTAGGAAAAGAAAATGGAAAAGCATCTCTCCTAATTATCTATTACGTAATGCGCAAATCATATAAAAGCATTTACTGCCCATCTCATTCATGATACCGGCAGAGAAACGTATCTGCTTTGCGAAAAGTAGAGTCCACTATCGATACGTTCCGGTAGTCGTTAATCTTTATCGATTTATCTGAAATTCAAGAGCACTAAACCTTCGCCGCAATGAATTATATTACCTAATGGTTATCGATCCGCAACTGGAATCTAAACCTGAGCATCAGGTAGACTCCAGGGATAGACAGACACGCAGACAAGAAGAAAAGAGAGACGCCAAATTTATATTTGGATTGTCAGATGTTAGAGGTAATTTTATTGGTCTCTGTGGGAGGCCCAACATAAAACAATCAATCAATCGGAAGGGAGAGACAATTCAATCTCCGCACATCACTTCATGTTATCTCTGTTCTTGATTTACCAATCTCCTAAGCTTTTCTCTCCTAAACCACTGTTCAGGACCACTTCCGGTACCAGTCCGTGACGTTCACCAGTAACATTCAATTCACATAAGTTCGCTTACTGGACAAAGAGTCGTTTGGTTCCTTTCAGCACAGTAAAGTTTCTAGAAAAGAATTCTGGATTGTCAAGTGAGGAGGGGGGAGGGGATACGGATCTTGTAGAAGAGTTATTTGAAAAACTTTGCGCAAGCCTACCTAGGAAATTTTACTTTTTTCCAATGCACCTCCAAGATTTATTGCTTTAGTTTTTTTCGAGGTATTTATTGTTTTCACATTGGGATAAAATATTATCAGCGAAAAATGAGCTCTGTTGCCATTTGACAGTGCATAAGTTTACACCATAAAAATGTGTTAATCAATACAGCGTAAGTTAATTATTTAATTAAGTCATTTCATCTGGATGTCTTCAGGATATTTTGCAGCCAGTGTTGTTTAATTCAGTAAATGTGATAATGTAAAATATATTTCAAATAACTATTTCGGGAATTTTCGAAATGTTCTAATGATCGCTAGCAATTGATGCATTTGTATCGTAGTTGCTCATATGTTCCCTTTAATATTGCATTTGATTGAAAGGAAATTTTGGTAACTTTGTTACAGTTGTTCTTAAGCTTTACTAACGGCTAGATTTGACTTAAATTTCATTTTCCCTTCTTGGCTATTGTCACAATACTTGCTAAGACTAGAATGTTAAGCAAGTTTAACGCCAAGCGACACTGCTAAAAACAGGAGGTTAGTCTTAACTGTTAGGACTACTGGAACTTTCGGTACATCATTGATGTCTAGCTGATCATTATTTCTTGCTGTGTGCGAAAATGGCTAAAGAATTTCCAATCGTTGTGTTCTTTGGTAAGTGCTTTATGAATTTAGAATTAATTTAAAAGAACAGGTGTTGATATTCTAAAATTAGAATCTTGTTACAAATAAGTTGAGTCTTAGCAACCAGGACGCATACTTTTGTGTGACCCTAAAGCAATCATTGGATCTGATCATCATTTTGTAAGGTCTATGTCTCTTTGGAACATACAAATTAGACTTTAAAGGACCATCGAAGAATTATCATCTAGTCTGGTGAAACAGAACAGAAATCAGAAGAAGTGTATAAGACCCTTCTATTCAAACATAAAATTAACAAATGGCATAATCTGGGTTACAAGATGCGAGGCACTTCTGGCTTAACAGAAATACGTAAGAAATAATAAATTCAAGGTGCGGTAGATTAGCCTAAAGGCTCACGTACTTTAAGGCGCAGTAAGGGCTCTGGTTCGTAGTAAACCGGCGAGACAAAGCTAAATGGCTAGAACACTCAACGCCACTAACGCAAGTCGCTAATAATCAAAACACAACGTGGTCTGGAATGGACAGACACGCTCTACAACTAACTTGCTTAAATAGCATTCCTTCTACCTTAATCTGAATAAACTTCCGTTATGTCATCTACATTCTGGCATGAAAAGCGTGGGTGAAAAGAGAGTAATACGAAAGTAGTCAAACTTAAAAATGAACTATTGGTGAAAAATAAACAGATAAACCTTACAATTTAAATTTGTAACCTGTCAGAAGCACACACAAATAAACATTCGCATGATTTATCTTGTGTTTATTTTGACAATTACATAGTTGTTAAGGGGCAATAACTGGCCAACAGTTTGGGATAGCTCTGTGGTTAGAAAAGGAGTCGAACATTCAGTTTACATTAATTTTAAGTTATAACTTAGCTTCCCAGATATTTCGCTGTACAGAGATATTTATCACCCCGCGAGAGATAAATTTCTAAAGCAAAATAAGGTCCCGCAACAGAAACATGAAACAACAACCCATCCAATACCTAAAAGAAAAACAAGTTAAGGGCAACATAAGAAGATAACTGACTCTTCAAAGATTTCTCATTTGTTCGGGTAGTGGGATAGGAAACAGCGTGTGGAGGTGGACGAGGCAGACGACTTCCAGTCATCTCCCTCCACCTCAGCCAATCAGATGCCTTTATCGAGAGATTAACCCTTTGTGGCCGGAGGGACTAGGGTGCATTCTTCTCTGGCAGTTATTACATTCACCAAACGACGTGACAAAGGGGCTGCCGGTGATCGCTTGTCACTTCGGGGGATGTCGCGTTTATTATTAGTCTCTCCCTTGGACAGGTCCACGATCGAAGATCTGGAATCCCGAGTTTTTGACGGTTCGATTCTGGAAGCAAGTTTGAGGTAATATGAAGGCAATTGGAAATCTGGCAATCAGACATGTTTTGAAGTCAATATGCTGGACACTAGCTCAAAAGCAACTTCCCTCTTCAGATAAAATTTAAACGAAAGTTTCCGAAATAGGTATGAAATCTTTTTCAAGTCAAAATAAGCTAAGAAAATAACCTTTAAATGAGCCATACTTATTACTATGAAATCACGGCAAAGACATCAAGACAAGCCGTTTAATTAAAGGATTTCAAACGTAAATCAAATAGGTATTAAACATTTAAATCCTAAATTAACAGTTCTGTGGATTATTGGAAGAATCTGTAGATGCAGTCTTAATTTTATTAATCTGAAGGCCTGAAAAGAGTAATCTTTTAGTTTCTTTGTCATAGTTTCTTTGTTTCTAGCAGGGAAAATATAATTTTTAAGCCCCACCAAATGTGTGGTCCACGCTCCGGCACTGTGGGTATGTAGACAGCAATTCAAGACCTGCTTACAGGAGCGAAAATTTTATTTAGATACAGAATTCCTGTAGTAGATGTGCAGTCTTTACTATGACGCTTGAGATCTGTAAGACTATACTGGAATGTCTACTTGGGTAATATAATGTCCAATATCTTGGCACTCACTGTAAAACAGACTGTAGTTTCCATCAGTTTTTGTTTTAATATCTCAGTAAAATTCATGTTGCAGACAAAACACGAAACGTAGCAATATTCATAACCCCCCCAAAAATAAATAAAACTTGTAAGGTTTGTAGAGACATTAGGTTATTTCGAAGCAGGAGACATGAAAAATATGCAATTCCTTCGCCGGGAATCGAACCACGGACCTCTGAAATACCGGCTCAGTGTGCTGACCATTACACCACGAAGGCACGCTAAGAATGTGGGAGAAATACCTTATATACTCCCCTTTTTAAAGGGCGACTAGGGTTTTAGGGGACCTAGTCGCCAAATCCTGGGTGTGGAGAGTCATCATCCACAACCCTTTTAGTTCGGGCGCCACTGTAGAGACATTAGGTTATTTCGAAGCAGGAGACATGAAAAATATGCAATTCCTTCGCCGGGAATCGAACCACGGACCTCTGAAATACCGGCTCAGTGTGCTGGCCATTACACCACGAAGGCACGCTAAGAATGTGGGAGAAATACCTTATAGGTTTATCCTAATTTTATTAATAGTTATTTTAAGCTATGCATCTTTCCTATCATTCTAGTCTCAGTTTACAATTTCCTACCAGAATGTAATTTCAGAAACGCAGTTAATGCAAATAATTAAAGAGTAGTATTTAAGTCGATGTTTCACGGACTTTGTGAGAGAGAGTCTGAGTTCCTGACTAGCGCGCGTTTGCCTTTTGGCTACGTCTCTCTAAGTTTTTGCTACGCTTGGCCATACTTTAGGCCCTTGTTTTGCTTCAACGACTTAGAGGCCAACTACTTAGAATATTCATAGCTTCAGTTAGCTCATATATATCTTCAGTTACTCACTTATATCTTCAGTTAGCTCTAGTGAAGCTTAGTTAAGAATTCCCTATTCATTTAAGTTCAAGCCCAAGTGGAGGCTTTGCTGTACGTTCCGAGTCAGGAACTGATTGTATTTATTCTGAGAAATAAAGGGTAATTAACCCTTTTTGAGTCTTACGTATTTGTTCACACACTTAAGCGATTATCCGCTTATTAGTGTTTGTCAGGTCCAAGGTTTGAACACTGAATTAAATAAGTAAAACCCCACAAGTGTTTGTTTTAATAACTCAGTAAAATTCATGTTGCAGACAAAACACGGTTACTGCTGAAACGTAGCAATATTCATACCCCCCAAAAAAGTAACAAAAAGCTCTATATTTATTTTTTTTAATTTACCCTATTTATATATGAATCAAAATTTCAACTTAAATTTGCAATATCCCTTTAAATCTTCATTTTGATTTAGGTATTTCCCCTTTCAATTCTAAAAATAGTAACTGCTTATAATATTAAACTTATGGACTGCGGCATTTATAGATTAAGTCCTATTATTTATCTATTAGGCTTATTAGTTATCATATGACTTTCATGTAACGTTCTGACGAAAACAAATTACATAAAACTTTCAGCCAATAATAATTTTAGAGCTTCATTAATTATCCAATCAAAATGAAATCGAACTAACCCACTCCGAATTAAAAATTTTTTCCAACAACATCATACTTTCCTCCTGCTCCTCGGCCTAGCTAGACGACTGCTTCTCTTCTTACCGCAAAGTTATCAAAGATGTAAATGTTTGAAACAAGCAAAATTAGAGTACCAAGTATTTAGTGGCCGCAAATATCATCTCTACATATAATAAAACAAAGTGTGTGTGTGTGAGTGGGTGTGTTTGTGTGTGTCTCTCTTTCGTTCGTGTTGCGAGTAAGCTAAGAGACCCAGGGCCACGAAATTTGGTACATAGGTGTATCTACACAAAAGCCAGTGCACCTCGAAGCGACTTTTTCGAAATTCGACTTCGAATTTTTTTTATTTTATGTTGTGTGACCAAATCGCGTCATTTTCAGACATAATGGGCTACAGGAAAGCGAGATTTCACTCTATACATTTCATTTTTACATCGTCGTGAAGCGTAGACACTTAGCTATTTTAAGAACTTAAAATAAACTTCGTATTTTAATAAATGGATTAAATACGAATTTATTTAGGAAGGTGAGCTTAACACCTTTTCGGCGGAATTCTTTTAAAAAAAAACTTATTTTAAAAAGTATGGTGTTTATGTTCCTTTTATTTTTGGACACGTTGAACTTTAATCCTTTCGACTCCTTTTAAAAAAGGAATTTTGGAAAAATAATAATATTTTGTATTTTTTTTTTTAAAATTGTTTAAATGAAACTTCCGAATACACTTCTCACATCTCAGATATTTTAAAATGTAGTTTTGGCAACAATTTTCCTTTCTTATTGTTGTTGATAGATTTTTGATGAAATTGCATCATTTTGAATAGTTTCATTCTTTTAAACTTTAAGAAATTAAAAAGTTGTTTCTTTTTGCAACGGTAAATGTTTAATTACTTTATTAGGATAATTAACATTTGTATCAAGGGATATTGCTTATTTCATTGTAATATTTTATATTTTTCCGGTACGTTTAAAAGCCAGACGAAGGCTGGCCGCATAGCGGCTAGTTTAAAATAAAAATTCGCAAATCTTCTCTTCATTATAGACCGGCATCTAAGAAATCAATATTTTTAGATCATTAGATATACATACATAAGGTATTCTAAGAGAGTATTTTAATGTTAATGTAATTTCACATACACTAATTTTCGTAATGCAATATTTTTCACATAACAATAATTCTTAAATTAACAGTTCTGTGAATTATTGGAAGAATCTGTAGCTGTAGTCTAATTATATTAATCTGAAGGCCTAAAAAGAGTAATCTGAAATCTGAAAAACTTCAGATTTTAACAGTCGTACAAGAGAGTTTACTAAGGTTTTTTACCTTCTCGCTAAGCTCGCTGTTGTTACACTCAATTCTAATAACTTTTTTCAAGGTCTTTTTTAGCTTTATTACTAAGCGTCATTTTCTTCGCACTTACGTTGTACACAATTCACCAGCAAACGTACAAAAATTTTAAAAGCAGCATAGCGGTATACGTTCAGAATTTCCGATCCAGCATTAACTGCTGGCATTTTTTTTTTCTTTTTTCCCGGTCTTTTCTCAGTTCATAAACGTTTAGTTTTCTTACTAAGATCAAGATGGCTTTACAAAACTTTTTTTCTGTCTTTTTATTACTAACGTTTTGTGTTATACTTTATTTATTAAATATCAAGTTCTTTGCGCTTTCGCCACATAAAATTCCATTCAACGGCGAAATGGCAAAATACTTAAAAACAGCGTATCTTTAGAAGTTCCGATACACAGTCTAGAGCGCTGGAGATAAAACTGTTTTATTCCGTGCAGTGTTGCCACTGCTCGCTTTGAAAGTGTTGAGTTTAATTACCAAAAATTTGTTAACGTTTTACAAAATATGAAACACAATATTCGAAATTTGGGCTTCTAGGTGCCCATGTTCGGATGGAGGACTACGTTATTCGAAACTGGATCGCTCTACGTACCACTGCTTTTCTAAGTGCGAGAACCTACATACATACATTCACGCAGATTCTTCATTATTTAATTGCTTTAAATATAATACAGGGTGGTAACAATTCTGTTTTTGGTGGCAACAGTTTGAAAAGCAATTCGCCGTTTATAGTTTTCAACGCAAAATGCAAAAACGAAATTAATGGTCCTTCAGGGTAAATTGCCCCTTTGGACTAAAAAACCTGAATTTTTTTCCCTATACAGTGATGCCATTGTTCGCTTTGAAATCGTCGAGTTTGTTAAACAAAAATTCGTTAAAGTTTTACATAATGTGAAACCATTTTGAAATAATTTAAATGTGAAATAATATTTAGTGGCAACAATTTGAAAAGTGATACAACGCATTTAAGTATTTCGACGCAAAATGTCGTTTCCATACTAATAACCCATTTGGCACTAACAACCCTTTTGTGCTAAAATTTTCTGCGTTAATTGATTTTAAATTTTAATTCTCCTTGGAAATGATTTTTACATTTCTTTAATTCGGTGACATTCAAAATTTAAAAAAAAGAGAAGGATAGTAAGAGAAAAACGGTTGGGAATGAAGGTCTATCGGTTTACCTAGATTGTAATACCACACTGGTTGTAAATGGTTTTCAGAATCGCAATAACATGCCAACGTTTAGCAGTCGAGGATTTAAGACGTAAAACAGGAAACTGTAATTAACAGTTTTATTGATTACTTTTGTTATTGCAATGAATCCCCAGGATCGAGGACAGTTTACGTTGTCTTTAATAGAAAGATAAAAGTGTTGTGTCGGCAAATTCAAACATAAACTCAAACGGCGTTAAAATTACAGCAAGAGGCGAACATGGGGGTGGGAGGAGAAACATTCTTCAGCAGATATTCATAATGCAAAACAAATATATGTTAAACGTTCCATTTCCCAGCGACATATCCTCCAAAAAATAAAAGAAAAAAAAAGAGAGAGCAAAGCTTTTTACGGAATGATGGATCTGTTGAGTAAGTGCCCCGGACTTTTGATGCATACCTTAGCAACTGCAACAGTTCTGGCGCGTATAAGCAGTTCCATTCAAGGTGGACAATATTAATAGCCTTTCCTTATAGGGAGCTCTTTAGCTACACAAATGCATTGCTAGGAGCCATTAAATTCAAATTCAAACGGAAAGAAAAATGAATGAGCAAAAAGCCTCGCGGGCGAGGAGGGTAGGAGCGCTCACCATGTAAGAATCGAGGGCAGGAGATGGATTTTCTTAATGGCCATCGACTGGGTTTTTTAACAAGCAAAGCAAAAAGGGGGAGCTGCTCTAGGAATAAATAATCTAAAAATATATAGGATGATGGTTTTAGCAGAGGGAGAGACACAGAGATATAAAGAATTTCCTTCCTTTGTCCGCCCCCTCCGGATCCTTCCTGTTGTCGTCGGGCAAAGGATAAATCTGGCGAGTGAATCAAACCGCCGCAGCGAGTGCGGCTAATGTAGCGCACTCCGTGCCGGGGCGCAAACCACTGTTCCCAGCCCCTCTAGGACGTGGGATACGGTAACCTGGCAATAACTTCCATCCCAGAGCTTCGCATGACAGCCTGTGATGGATTGGCACTCGCCGGGAAACACCCTCCCTCTCCCTATCCGTTATCGGCTGACCGGCTGACCCCCCTGCCCGCCGCCGCCCCGGGCCTCCCCCATCCACTGTCCTCCTCATCTTGAGCTTCCTTTTCTCTCTCTCTCTCCTGCGGAGTCTTTTTCGATGACACGTCAGAGGGTGGGAGGTGGGGTTGGTGTGAGGGCTAAACACTCCCCCTCCTCAGCATCTCTCCACTTTACTGGCAATCGTTTGCATTTTGTCTTTGTCTGTCCGCAACACTCCCACTCGGGAAAAGTGAGTGTAAATATTTAAGTTCGGAAAAAGCGCGCGAAACTCCAATCCATCCCCCTCTCTAGTTCTTTCTTTTTTTTTTCTTTCTTTTCTTTTGTTTCAGGACGGTGTATACACTAAACTTTTTGAATCTCGAAGATATATGACACAAGCATTGTTTTGTAGAACTAGCGCTCGACAATTTTTTTTTCCTCCCCAATCCTGGCATTTTAACGAAGAAACTTGGGCTTTAACCAGTGAAATCTCACATTTCCACGCGAGTTGTAAAGAATTAACCAATCGCTGACGCTTTCAGAACCTCGATAAAAATTACTTTTTGCTTTTAGAAATCATTAGAGAGAAGTTTTAATAAATCTTTTTAAGTAAGTTAGAAATACGGAAGGGACTTTAAAAAAGACGTTCATTTAACTAGATAAGAAACAAAATTAGATCCACGGTTTATAATCAAGTTAATAATTAAAACTCAATACTTTCAATATTCTAATCTGGCAGCGAAGTTTAAAGTCATTTAAGATACTCGCTTTCTATGAAAATAAATTTATTATCCTAAACAACGTTACCCCAGAAGCGTTATTAATTTCGTTTTGCATTTTATGTTGATTCAGTTTTCAAACTGTTGCCACCAAATATTACAGTCCTGAGATATATTTAAAGAAATTAAATAATGAAAATTCTGCATAAATGTATGTATTTTTATTGCATAGTGATAAAACAACGTTACCTAGAGCCATCAAATTTTGAATAACGTAATCCTCCACCGAATATCGGCTTCTGGAAACTCTAATTTGGAATTTGTTTTATTACCTATTTCATATTTTGTTAGACATTAAAGAATTTTTCACTAACAAACGCAACGATTTCAAAGCGAGGAATGGCAACATTGTACAGAAAAAAAATTATCTCCAGCTCCGAAACTGTGTATCAGAAATTCTAAAGATATGCTCATCTTAAAATTATTTTGCGATATTGCTGTTGAATTGAATTTTACGTTTAAAGTGCTAAGAACATGGTATTTAGTAAATAAAGGTAACACACAAAACGTTAAAAAACGCTCCTTTGGGCATAATGTAAAATCTGAAAGCTTTCAGATATTTTTTATTAACTTTTTTAATTTGTTTTATTGTACACAGGCAGAGGCACAAACCATAAATAAAAATTAATTTTAAATTAACGTTGTTATATTTAAATTAATATATTTAAAGAGTCAGCTCGCCAAACCTCTCTAATATTCATTAATTATTCTGCAAGGTTTTAGTTCATCTCAAGGATAGTTAGGAACATGAAGAAAAATAATTTTCAATTTTCAATAATTTGTACTTTTATTCCTAAATATTAGGAAATCAAATTATAATAAATGACCTTTAAATTTGAGGTACTAAATTTTTAATCAATACCTTATTGTTTAGTTAAGCCTTGGAAAAATACAAGTTACTTTGAATTCAATTCTAATTTCAAAATAATTTTTGTTTCACATTTTAATTTAATTGATGACGTAAATTAGCAAATTTTGAAACCTGAATGCTTTATGAACATAGTTATAAAAAATTATTGCATCCCCCCATTGTGTAAATGGCTAATGTGTCTAATTGGCAAATGGAAGATACCACTTTCTTTTATTTTATTATGGGAAAGCAGACGAGGTCTATCTGTCGACAGGGAGGGATGCCTTCGTGGAAAGAAAGTTCTAAAGAAAACTGGCTGGTATACAAGTTAACACTGGAAAAACCACGAAAAATTATGCAGCCAGCCTGTTCGTTTGGAATCGAACCAAGGTCGAATTACCAGAGTACAGCGACTTTACCGCTCAGCCAATACGAATCACGAAGAACATACAGTGATTTTATACTTGTTACCCACACTGACAAATCTGAGAGCTTTTGCAATACACTCGAACTAAAACATGGTGGACAAACAATCGTCATTTGGTCGACTGGGTCTCATCCTTCTCGTTTCTCTCCTTAAAGTGAAGGAGAATGTACGGAACAACCACATTCTTCCGAGAAAGCTCTTAAGTTATTTCATCAGCTATCGTCTGGAATGTGAACAATAAAAATAAAGGAAACTATAGAAATTAAAAAAACTGCACTGATGTTTCAACAGAGTGCTTAGACAGCATTTAGACGATTTTAAGAATGTATTTTAACTGCATATAAAGCAGTGTTAAAGATTAGGTTTAATAGATCTTTCAATGAAGATAAACATTCATAAAACATTAAGAAAGCAGCGATAAACGTTTACTTTTATTACAATTATAGCACAGGGTGTTTACGAAGTCAAGTTTCACACAGTTTCGCAAGCAAGGTTCAAATATTTTGGGACAAGTGTCCATTGTGGTAACGCGCCATCTTGTTCAAAAATTACCTCGGGTTGATAATCCAACAACTGTTGGCAAATGTAATTAATCAATATATCCAGGTAAACTTCGGCTGTTATTGCTTGTTGATGGAAGAAAAATGGTCCTAAAATCTCACTATATAGCATCACATGCCAAACATTTACATTCAGGCTACTCTTATTCGATTCCTTTGTAACATATGGATATTTGAATTCCTAAATCCTCATAATATGTATATATTAAATCAAAACAAATTACTCAGAAAAAAAAATTGATGTACATTGCCCCCCCCCAAAAAAAAGGGGGAGACAGTTTTACATCTCCCGTTCTACTGGGCCGATTGACGAAATTTAAATTGCGTTTTCCATGTCTCGAAAACGCGACTTAGAATACATATTAAATATATACATAGCTTTGTTCTAATATAGGTATTTTGACACAAAATGGAAAGTTTTCTGAAATAACATACCAATTTTTTTTTCCATATTTCGATTCTACGACTCAAATTATGCCTAACCGCCTTTTTGGGCTAAAAAAACGTAAGTTTTGCATAATTAGAGAACAGAAATATTTCAATAACTAGCAACATTCTAATACAGAATCTTTTTTAAATCATTCCTCAAATCAAGAAGACATTTTCGAAAAACAAACTAAACCCACTAGCTTAATTAACTCAACACTCATAAAACAGTCTATTTAATTTAACAGATTTTGCATACTTGTTATTATAACAGAAATGGCCCCAGTAAAAAAAATATATATATAGGGGAAATTTCGCCCTAGACTACATAAGATTAATACTGTATGATGCATGAAAATGAATGATATTCTAAATATTAATTTTTTAGGAAAATATAGCTTGGAAATTTTTAATTGGCAATCTTATCTTTACAGTCATTTTCATAAAGAAGAAAAGATACTCTTCTGTTATCAGGACCGCATTCAGAAATGTATTTATGTATGCATGTATGGATGGATGTGTTTCATGTATGTACGTATGTTACTGTGAAAGACCGAAATTGGAGAATGTCGACTTTCACCGGAGAATGTCAACATTCGCCAAATACGTCGGTGAAAGATCGAATATAACATTACATTCTTGTACATTCGGACCCTCACCGGTGTATGTCGACAATCACAGATATGCTCTGGTGCAGGTCGAAAAGAAAGGCGACTGGCTGTTTCCCATAAATGCAGTTGTAAAAGCAAGGGCCTCTTGTGCAATTCAAAGTCTCATAACAGTTTAAGTTGTTGCAATGAATCAGATTGGAATCACAGAATTTAGTTAGTTTTTTATTACTATTAATTTATTTTCTCATTTAGAACGTACTGTATAATTAAGTAAGTGTTTTAACTTCTACTATTTTCCTTTCTCATTTTGAACGTATTGTGTGTTTTAAGTACTTGTGTTTTTTCGCGACTGAATTACGGAGATGAAAATATAATATTCTCATATATTCAACACATTCACCATTAGTGCATGGTGAATGTCGACATTCACCGGTGAAAGTCAGAAATAAGGGTATTTAACAAATATTTCGGACATACACCAAGCGACTATGTGAATGTTGACATTCACCGGTGAATGTCGACATTCTCCAGATTTTGGTGTTTCATCGTAACATGTATATATGGACGCAAGTATGGGTGCATACACGCACATACATACAAACATACACACGTACATACATACAAACATACATTTCTCAATTCAGTCTCGAGAACAGAAGAGTAACGAAATACTTTGGTTTTTTTCCCAAAAGTTTGTTGGTAATATTCTCCTGCTGAGACCGGATTAAGAAATGCATATATGTATTCATGTGTGTGTGCGTGTATTTGCGTACATACTCTGCGTAAAAAAGGGAGGGGGAGAGTTCTTTCTGCACAATTTTTCCCACTAGGCTTTTGCATTCTACCTTACCATAAGTAATCCCTATAGCTTCTTAAACAGAACATACATTGTACAACTTGTTTTCGTATCCAAAAACGACAGATATACATTTTATGCAATTTGGATTAATTTTTTCCACGCCATTTTGAATAATTTGAGTTAACATACACAGGATCTACAGTTTCTTCAACAAGCATACACTGTATGATTTCTTTTTTAATCGAAACACAGACGATAAACTAGAAGCGAACATTTTCGCTCTCGCAGTTAATGTGTCCCCGTTTACATTTATCCTTTGTCCCTCTGGGAAACTGGAGTGAAGGTAAATATTTAAGTTCCTTGTAGACTAGTGCCATTTTTCTTTTCCTGTTTCTCTTACACAATGCACAGAAATATTACCTTCTCGGAAGGTGATGCTACGGAATAAAATTATTTAATTTTATGTCGATTAACGAAATAAATAAGTGGAAAAGAGACCAGGAAAGATTAATTAATAATTCGACTGCATAAGAGTGCATTTTGGATTTTCTACTACATCTGCGAGGGTAAGAGGATGAAAACTACATCATGATGTTCGGTCTTTTTTAGAAATTTATTTATTTTTTTCTGCTACATATCTAAGCAAGTGTTTATCAGGGACTTTAAAGCTACACTTTTATCTTTTATATATTAAAAAATAAACAGCATATCTTTTATATATTAAAAAATAAACAGCATTTCTTTTATATATAAAAACAAACAGCATTTAAGATAAACAATTTGTAAATAACAGGAAAGTGAAACAAATCTGGATTTCTTGAAAAACTGAACAAGATTACTCTTATTCTCTTCTAGCTTTATTTTCACAATTAAAAAATACGGATTTTGCATTTCATTTAAACTGATTGGATTGAATTAAATCTACTTCGTCGATAGCTCATAAGCCACGATAGAATAAATGCGCTCTTTAAAATTCACTATATTTGATTACCATAGCGACACTCTGGCGCTAGGTTCACTTAACAGCGTTACATCTCATTCATTTTATAAATCAGAATTCACAAAACGTTATTATATCACCTGAAAAATTATCTAATCGTTGCCACACGTTTTATTCAAATACTATAATAAACCTAAAACGATGTATAAAAGAAATTAAACAAAAAGAAACAGTTTTTCACAGGCGATTCTTTATTTCTCATTCAATTAATTCAGCTCTCACTTCGCGACAAGGCAAAAATACATAAAAACTTAAAATATCTGTATTAAAAATTACGAAATAAATCTTAAACACATCTTTCCTCGAATAAATTGCAGAATGGATTAAGCAGGATTTAATTCGCAATAATAAAAGAAGGCGTCAATCTTTGTTGTTGCAAAGCTTAGTTTATCTCAACAAATCCACTATTCTGATAAGTTTCAAATGTAAACAAATATGGCTTCTATGATGCAAAATAATTAGGCTTAGAAGCACTTAAACAACTTTTAAATTGTTAATAATGCTACAAATCTTGCAGGCAGATTTACTAAAGGCATAAAAACCTTAATCGGAAGATAAGAAAAACATAACTGAATCATTTTTAAAGCAAAAAATGTGCAAGTGGATATATTTATATATACATGTATAAACAAATATTCTCTAATAATATCGTAAATTAAATCGCATTCTCTAAAAAAATCGTTCGCAACAATTAATTTTATTTTTCCAATTAAAATTACTTAAATTTTAAAATTATTTTTTGCTTTTTACGAATTGAAAATATTTGTTAAATTCAAATTGCATTCCTTGCAGCAATGGCACAAGAGAATTCATTTAAATTTAATTTAACTTTACTATTTTCTTGTGAAACAATTTTGTTTATACATATATTAATATACTTTTGGTGCGGCCAATTGCAACCAAAATAGAAGGTGTACATCTACATGTTATAGCAGTCCCATACACAAAATTTCAACGTTTTGAGGTTACTCGTTTGAATTATGCGAGATACATACGTACGTACGTATGTACGTTCGCACAGACACCACGAAAAAATCTCTTCTGAATCCATTTTAAATCAGTTTTATAATTTTTTGGAGAGATTTTATTTGTCTTTACGTTAAGATGTCAAGCAAAAACATTGTTAAGTTGCATTCGATAGCGGTCAAAATAGATATTTTCGTTGAAAATCAATACACGAAAAATACATGAATACACGAATATTTCGTTGAATACACTAAATTTTCCGCGACTACAATACTTCCTTTTTACTTCGTACAAAGGAGGTAAAGAGTGTATATATGTTCCTACAAAAAGGCGAATTTACGAGTAATATGCAGGATACGTATTGATAATTATAACATTTATCTCTAAGATTATCGTTCTCCAAACCAGACTCCGCTCATCAGATACATATCGATGTGACCACCACAAGTTCAACTAATTCTATTATAACTGCAAAAGTACTTTTATGGGAACAATAGTTAATCATTTCTGAATCTTCAATATCTCCTTTTTTCTGCCTGATGTCATTTACCGTATAGCCCCCCCCCCCAGAACACGAGTCTAATTTCATTCTGCAATGTTTAATCCCAATAGTGGCAAGATTGGTACAACTTGGAAAATTGGAAACTTTGTTTTCAGGGAAAACATATCTCCCCACTCATCCCGCACCTAAATTTAGGCAGTATTTCTAAATTTTTACAAAGGTAACGCATTTTAGAGCGCTATATTTAGAAAACATATTATGTTTTTTAAAGAATAATATCATAAGACTAATTTTTTTTTTGTGACTAATCAAAAATTCTAATGTATTAAAATGACGTTTTTTTTTCTACTTATTTAAATCTAATCTTCCTCCCCTTTTTGCTTTTTATATATTTGCGGACTTATTTTACTCTTTATAACACTTCCACGTGCGACAAAAAACGAAGTTTCCAATCGATTCTTAAATTATATAATTATTATATTTTCATATATTTCATTCAAATGGAAGTCCTTCAAAATCGTAATACTTAAAAATTACTCAAAAACCCTTACTTAATTTAATTTTGTCTGCATGAAATTTAATTTTCTTTTAACCTTTACATTGTTTTGCCAAAAATAAAAAAAATGATTATTTTACTACTCTTTAACTACATAGGGTGTCCCATAAAGAACGCCCAAACTCTGCACAAGCAGATTTGACGCTTGGAGTAAATAAAAAATAACCACAGAATTGTACCTGTATGACCCTCAATTCTCGACATAAATACGAAAGAAATATATGATGTCATATCCGGTGCAAGGAAAACCTTTATTGGATACTTTGAACACCGTTATTTGCATGTGTTTACACAGGAAGATGTTGGAAAATGTCTACCCCGCATATCGAGGCATGCCCACACGCGTCCAGTAGCTTGTTGTCAATATGCAGCATAAAAACGAACAATACAGTCACCTTCTATAGGCACTAGGTCTCGACAGACCAATTCCTTCAGATGGCCCCGCAGAAAGAAATCCAAAGGTGTCAGATCTGGCGATTAGGGCGGCCTTGAAACCGGACCCCATGCCTAATCCAGCTACTTGGGTATTCCACATCTAGCCAATCACGGGCAGAAGCGATGAAACGCGTTTTGGCTCCGTCATGTTGGAATCATACGTGATATAACGGATAAAACGTTAATAATTTTCTTTCGCATTTATCTTAAAAATTATGGGTCTTATAGGTAAAGTTTTTTGGGCATTTTTTTATGCGTTCCAAGCAAGGAATCTGGGTGGTCTTGATGGGAAACCCTGTAGATAAAAGTTAACGGTGCTCTCTCAGAAAATAACATTTGAGTGAAAACAAAAAAAGAAAAAGGATTTGGCGTGACATTCTTAATTAAGAAAATTAAAATTTTAATTTTAAGTCTATCTATTCTATTAAAAAGCTACGGAAAACTTAAAATTTAAATATATTATGCAACTAAGTTAATATGAAAATAAAATACTTTCATATGTACCTCAGAAAAAAATTATAGTAGGAAGGTTATAAATATTTGCGCGTAATTCTTTTATGAAAATAATTTTAGTAGGTAAAAACGCCAAAAACAGCATATAAAGATATTGTTTCGTCCTATTACGAAAGACGCTCTGATCGAAAAAAGATCAATGACAACACGAAGTGTTTTGAAAAACATCACAGAAATCAAAAAGTCGTTGGAAAAATCTAAGAAGATAAATTACTATTGAAAAGCTAAACTGATGTATGCTAAAAAATTAAATTAATATGAAATTAAAATGACGACAAAAAAAAACAAACAAACTAACGGTTAGGAAAATAACGCTCTCATTTAATTAACAAGAACACTTAACATAAAATACTTTTAATTCATTCTGATACTTTAAATAATCAAATTTCCAACACTTTATGTGCTATACAATTTTGTTAATTTTCAAAAATTAACTCGTTATTTACTTTTTAATTATTATTTTATTTGGCATGATATAAATTCCGTTAAAGCGAAAATTTTCAGGAGCATAAAAGCCCTCTATCTAAGGAAAATGTTTAGTACCTAAGCAAAAACATAAATCGGCAATGGTTTATATAGATTTCTAAACTTCCGTAGCGGAAAATATAACCAATAAAATCTATCCTTAACGGGAATCGAATTATTGACCATCGCGGCTGGATATACACTGCGGAAAAAAAAAAGACTTTTTTTCTGCAATGACATACGGATTTTTTTCCATATTTCATTTCTACTACTCAAATTATACCAAAGTCTTAAGTTTTGTAAAAATCGTGCGAATAGTTTTTGAAAAATTAGCTCTTAAAATTGTAGCTCCTCCCTTTCAATATCTCTCGTTCTACTGGGCCGATTGACGAAATTCAACTTGCGTTTTTATGTCTCGAAAGCGCGACTTAGAATATATATTAAATTTATGTATGGAATTGCTCTAACATGAGTATTTTGACACAAAATCGGACTTTTTCTGAAATGACATGGCAATTTTTTCCATATTTCATTTCTACGACTCAAATTATGCTTAAGTCCCAAGTTTTGTAATAATCGCGTGAGTAGTTTTTAAAAAATTAGTAAAATTTTCGCTTCTCCATGTTGACTGAATTTGGTATATATATTTTTAATACCTCTTTTTTTATTAAACTTTTTTTATTCTTCCTTTCTTATTTCGAAATTTAGGTACATACCAAATAAAATTCATCCATTTTTATGACTTCTTTTTAAAATTTGTGTTCTTAAATATTTTTTATAAATTTTTCGAAAAATGTTTTGAACGATAACCTATAAAATTTTTAACATCGTCTTAAAAGTAGATGTGTTTCTAAGCACACCTACAAAAAATTAGATTTCTTTATTCAAAATTTCCTAAGATATACGTGAATTCGCATAGTGGTACGTTTTGAAATTTGGTTCATTTGTTATAAGCGACAATAACGCCAAATGTGATTTACACACTTTGTTTAAAATTATTTGAAAGTATGTACGATGACTTTTTTCCGCTGTTTTACAATGAAAAAAAGGAAAGGAAAATAGGTTGCCATAAATTAAGAAGTTCGCCAAGTGAATTATTCTTGGCGTAAACTGAAAAAAAATGCGTCAAGTTCAATTTAAAAAATTTTCCATAAATTTCTCACCAAAACTTTAAAATTTAATATCTAGGCGTAATTTGAGTGGTAGAATGGAAATATGGAAAACAAATGGTACGTTATTTCAGAAAAAGTCCGATTTTGTGTTAAAATACGTCTGTTAGAATAATGTTATGTATAAATTTAATATATAGTCTATGTCGCGCTTTAAAGACATGGAAAACGCAATTTGAGTTTCGTCAATAGGCCCAGTAGAACCGGAGATATTAGAACTGTATTTTTTTTCCCAGTGTAGTAACCACAGAAGCTCACAGATGTGAATGGGTTAATTATTTATATTTCCTTCTTCCTCGCGCTTAAAATGGGACCCCTTTATAATAGAACTCCATCATAAAGGTGCTGTTACCTTTATACAAGTCCACCACTTTTCGAAAACACAGAAACCGTTACAAGGCTGCGCGGATATAAAGCTGCAGTCACTCTAATGAAAATCAGTTTCTAATTTGTTAAAGGCAACCTCCATGAAGAAGCCAGCACCTTTATGGCAGGGCACCAATTTGCAAGTAGGATTTTAGTTTGTCATTTTCAATATCAAAGAAAACTAATATTCTATTTGAACAGCAATGCCCTGGCCTAAAAGTGCCCTTCCTTTTAAGAAGGTTGTATTGTACGAGTTAGAGACTGTTTACCATAAAGATGCGGGCACCTTTGTAAAGATTTTTGCTTTTTTCAAGCAAAAACTCACTTGCATTAAGTGCCGGCGCCTTATGAAGGGCTACTATTGAGAAGCTATCCCACTTATAACACGAATGGGAAAAGGCACGTGATCCAGATGGTCAAATTCACGTATTCATAAGTTAATCGTCCACTACCTAGTTGACGAAATGTTGGTAATAATGAATAGTCCCGTATACTTCAGTTCGAGAGCACCTACAGAAAATATCAAGCCTTCAAAACACGAAAAAAAAAAACCCGCCAGTGCTCTTCTCGGTAATCCAGACCTAGATCTTCCATCAGTTAGATGGATGATGTATTTTCTCCCTCCTTTCCGAATGCCTTCGTGGTGTCACTGGAAGCACGCTCGACGCGTATTCGAGAGATCCGGAGTTCGAATCCTGGCTAATTGAACATAATTCAATTTGCTGACATTGAAAATTCTAATGATTCTACAGACGTATGCATTAACTAGGAACAAAACAACAGTTAAATTTCAGCAAGGTCAGAATATCCCACAAAGGAAGTTTTCCAAAGTTAGAAATTTCCACAAACATCATTCTCGAAATGAGGGAACCACCGTCAAATAATCCGGAATATAATTCCACCACCACCAGTATTTCTTCTTCTGGTGACAGAAGAATTCGCTGTTCATTGTAATATGTATCTATGACAATATTTGGCGACTTAATAACTTTTCCGCGATTACCCCCAAAGCGCTGGTGTCTAGTGGTGCGTGCTAAAGACAACGCCAACACGGCGATTAAATACCAACGCGGTTGCGCCGAAGTGAATCCGGTTTAATGTATCGGTTGCCTCCTCCTGCATGTCTGGCGAACAGGTCAGAGGTGAGTTTGACCCCCGTCATCAGTCATCGGACGCACGTGCATTCCACGGGCCTTTGACAGGTCACTGATGGATGGGGCCTCCAAGATCTTCTTACTTTACTCACCTACTTCTAGCCAGTGCCCCAGAGGAAAAGAAAAGAAGTTACGCCAGCAATAAGGAACTTGGCGACAGAATCGATGGAATGCCTTCTCCAGACGGTGGAGGAGACCTGTAATTTCATTGCGGAATTGTTTGCGAATAAGACATTAACTGGTTTGCGTGGTGTGGTAAACAAATATTCCCAAACGTATGGAAAGAACGAAGGCATTATTTTGTTAATCCGAGCATTATACAATGGCTTTTTTAAAGGCACACATTTGTACGCTAAGACAATGAATGATTATGTCTTCTAAGTTAAATGTCTCAGAAATAAATAGCTTGATACGAAATCTATAGTAGTAAACATTGCAAACGGTTACCTGGCTTTAAATCGTTACTTGGTGAGATTGTTGATACATTAGGTATCTTTTTTTTTTTTTTTGAGAAGGAGGGGGGGTGTTTTTTTTTTTTTTTGGAAAGCAGGAGAGATGTGAAAAATGAGCAATGCCCTCGCCGGGACTCGAACCATGGTTCTCTCGAATACGCGTCGAGCGTGTTGACCACTACACCACGAAGGCATGGCAAGAAGGCGGCAGAAACAACTTATATACTCCCCCTTTCAAAGGACGAGTGGGGGATTAGAGGACTCAATCGCTAAATCCTGGTGGTGGAGAATAATCATCCACCACCCTTTTTAGTTCGGGCGTCACTGTAGAGATATTATTAGATATTTTTTGAAAAACGGAGAGATGAAAAATTAGCAGTGCCTTTTCGGGACTCGAACCACGGACCTCTTGTCACTGGGAACAGAATTTTATATCAGTACATTTAAGTAGCAAATCTATCTTCTCACCTTTAGATAATGATCTCTGCCATCAAGTACTTGAATAAAAATATAATTTACGAAACAAAACAACTGGATTTGTTTCATGTAAATCACATTTGGATTACAAACTCAACAAATAGATGGACTGTAATTTGCGGAAAATGAGACATTAAGCATATTAGCCTGAATATTCGATGACCTCCTAAAGCAGATGCAGCACTTTTAGAGATGTTAAACAAAGAAAATGTAAGATGACTTCACATATAAGAACCCGTTTTACTATAGGCGCTCTGGAGGAAAGATAACACAAACAATTATATAGATGCACTTTAAAATAAAGCTAATTAAATACATTATCTTTTGAAAAGGCAGTTTTAAGAAGGAACCATCTTATATTCGACCAATATGGTATATGCTTAGAATTACAACCCTAAACTAAACCGGAGATGAATGAAATTTTTAACTTGCTTTCGTTATAATTTAAATTCTCAGTAAATAAATTTTAAATCAAATAGCATTTACTCTTATTGATTAATTTAGAACACCGTTGATACTACTATCCACGGTTACAGTCACAAGGTGGGACAGCAAAAACGATAAAGCGACTACAAACTACAAGTCAGCTACACTAGTGGCTGAGTAGATAAGATGGTTGAAAAATAGTAGTTCGACTTAAATGGAATCTTAAAAAATGGGGTGGTTGTATGCGTGTTTCTGTGATCTTCTCGAAATGAATACGAGATATTTCCTCTTAAAAAGTCCTCCAAGATGCTAACCTTAGGCAGATAGTCCTGAGCTCCTGAGCTTAGGCAGATATCCTTAACCTTAGGCAGATAGTCTTGAGCTCTGGCATTACCAAAGAGCCCAAACCAATCCAAAATACAATTCGAACAATTCATCCCAATTCAATATCTGTGTTACTGGAGTTTTTCCTTCTAGGCACTTTTATTAAGTTCTTTGAAAAGATACTCTACCTTTCTGCTATAAAATGTAGAATTTATGTGTCATATACAAGTTTTGTAAAATACTTTTACAAAGTGCGCTTGGGATATGAAACAAAATTGCTGACAAGTAAAATTAATCGGCACCAACTGGCAAGAGAACCTTAAATATATCCCCTCTTCAAGGATATGCTTTCGTACCATTTTGCGTTACTCTGTAGCATGTTACGTC
>KK115242.1:363919-407941 GCA_000611955.2 Stegodyphus mimosarum | reverse complement strand
ACTGAGGGATCTTTTGTCCAATCGCTGCCCATGATTAAACATTTTCGAGATTATAAATACACCGAGATATATATTCACAAATCCACGTGAAACTTCCACCATTCCCAAATATTAATTGCTGGCAAACTACTATTTATCGGCGGGACTACCAAAGACATAAAATGTTGGTTAAAGTATACCGTGAATCCTTTATACGACGAGCAGTCTCTGTTCAAGATGATTTCAGTTTTATAAGGACGTGATAGTCTCTTCGAGAGATGAAATTCAATACCTGTATTTATTTCCTTTTTCGCTATGCTCACTAGGCGGGTCGGGCTGCTTCCAGATTCTAATCTATATGTATATATTTAGAATTGTCATAAATACTGGTCATTTGTCTAAAATTAATCGCTTTAGGAAGGCGATAGCGACGAAAACGGTTCATTATATTTTGTATGATATGTGTATATGCAAATACAATGAAGTGTATTTTTTATGATACACGTACAAATATTGTATTTTGTATATTACATATTTCTATATGACATTAAAAATATTATATTTTGCATGCATACTTGCCAACCTACAACACTGAAAACTCGGGAGAACTTTTTTAGAAATCGGGAGAATTTTTTTAGAAATCGGGAGATTTATTTTCAACGACAAAAAGATTTTTAAATGATAAAAATATTTTTTAATAATGAATTAACTTCAAATCGTTACTAATTAATATCTGAAAGTTTAGTTACTAATTTTTAAATGCAGACAGTACATTCTGCATTAATAACTTTTCAGTCCTTTCTTTCCATAGAAAAAAGTAACTTTTCGTTTTTCAATAGAACTCATGTTGTCCTTGTGTTTTTGTGCACGAACATGTTTGGGAACATAGGCCCTTCCACGGTGCGAAATCTAAAAATCGGAGTGACAAACGGTACACATCGCAAATGCATAATTTCCTTGAGGAAATATTAGACGAAAAGTCATCTGTGCACGAATTTTGAAAAGTACCTAAGTATTTTACCTTTTTCGCAGACATAATTTATACGAAATATCGTAATTTCTTAAACTATTTCTCAAAAGCACGTTACGTTCACACAGGTCAGAGACAAGATAAACGAAATAACAACCTCAATTTTGCTTTTTGCTCATTGCCTAATATGTGCCAGATGGCATACAGTGGCACTCGATGCTCATTGGAGAAATGGAACATGATGTTTTTGGACACGTGTTATCACTCACAAAACAGAAACGCACCACAATTTCCCACTGATGAAGTTACTTTGGTTTTCTATGTAGTCTAGAGAAAAACAACCACTTTTTGGGGGGATGCAAATAACGAAGTATTAAGCCAAGCTACGTAAAAATCGTAAGAAATTTTAAGAATAAGAGAAAGTCGGGAGAAATATATTGTAAATCGGGTTGGTGGGAGAACGATCAGGAAGCGGGAGTCTCCCGCCTAAATCGGGAGAGTTGGCAACACTGTGCATGATACACGTACAAATATTGTATTTTGTACATTATATATTTCTATATGACATTACAAATGTTATATTTTGCATGATATACGTATAAATACTGTATTTTGTATATTACATTTGGATATGCCATTATATATATTATATTTTATATACATGTTAAAACATTGCATTAATTTGAATACACTGTATTTTGGATGTACGTGCACAGCATTTTTACAATAAAATGCATTAGAAAAAAATAAACTAGCTTTTTGAAAATCATAAGGAAAAGTAAATATGATTATATCAATGTTTATTGATATATATATATATATATATTTTGTTCAATGAATAAAGTTATTCACAAATCTTCTTTGTGATGACCATCTCTCTCAGAAAGCCATATCTGAATGTGAACAGATTTTACAGCGGTAATGAATTATTTTATTCTAAGCCAAGATCCTTCATAGTTCAAAATTACGCACATTGGGGCCTGCAGAGGGTTTACTGAGTTTACTGATTTCTAACTACATTTCATATGTTTGCAAAATAAATCGCCTGTCTGCAGCTTTACTCATTTACAGACACAATGCCTTGTAGATGTAATATGTATAGATATCTCTAGACAAAAAAAAAAAAAGTTTTTTATAATAGAAAATTATCAAACAGAATATTTTACAGCTGTTTTACACTTAACGTATTTCCCCTCCTTTTTTTCCGCTTTTCTTTCATTTCTAGGTAATGCAAAATGCCTGGCCTTTTTTACAAACTGGCTCAAATTTCCAAAGCGTTTTTCATCATACACATCGGAAATATTAACTTAAATGTGCAACAGCAAATTTCTTACCCGTAAGTACAATTTTTATTAAATGGGTTAACCCCTTAAATTAAAATCGAAATCAAATCGGCTGTTGTTATTATGATTAATCTTGTTGATCTGAACCTAGATCTATATCAGGTTCATCCAGTCTGGCGAAGAGGGAAAGGGTGCCATCAGGAGTCTGACCACCTCCATCCTATTCCGACACACAGCAATCCACTCCAGGATCCTATAGTCTCCTATTCCTGTTCCCCTACCACCAATCTCTTGATATAACTTTTGGCTCGACAGTATTTTAGGTGCCCTCATGCTGCAAAGACACCTTACATTTACAAACATCTGTGCCTTCTCCACAATTCGAACAAAACCCAGTGCTAATGCAATGGATCCTATAATATCGTGCGAAACAAGGCAGCTAAAAGTTACATTCAGATTTTGAAACTCAAACACAAATTAATGATAAGCTAAATTACTGATTGAAATCAGTCTCCTTATGTAAGTTCATATTACCTCTTCTTAGCAACGTGAAAAAAAAGAAAAGAAAAAACTCTAAAATTTAAAAATAATCGGAAAAAAGTCTGAAAAGTCAGGTTTTACATTACGCCCAAAGGTGAGTTTTTTAAGGCTTTCTGCGTTACCTTTATTTATGAAATACCATGTTCTTCGCAAAATTCAATTCAACAGCAATATCACAAAGTAATTTTGAATTGAGCATACCTTTAGAATTTCCGATACTCAGTTTCACGCGCTGGAGATGAAAATGTTTCTTTTTTCCCCAAACAGTATTGACATTGCTCGCTTTGAAACCGTTGAGTTTGTTAATCAAAAATTCGTTAAAGTGTTACAAAATAGGAAATCGATAATAAAACAAATTCCAAATATGGGCTCCCAGATGCCTATATTTGGAGGAGGACAACGTTACTCAAAATTTGATGGTTCTACGTACCGTTGTTTTATCACAATGCGAGAGACATATATACATTTATGTAGATTCTTCATTATTTAATTTCTTTAAATATAATACAGGGCGATATTATTTGGTGGCAACAGTTTGAAAAGTGATATGCACATTTACAGTGAATCGACGCAAAATGCCAAAACGAAATTAATAACCCTTCTGAGCTAGCGCTCCTTTGATGCTAAATACATTCAACAAATAAAAACAACAGAAAACAGTAAATGCAAAAAATCTTCATAGTTTCCGGATTTGACGGAAAGCATTTTTTTTTTTGCACATTTCACATTTTGCTATGTATTCCACAGTAAAGAGGAGAAAGAGATGAATAAAACACATAGAATTTTTATCTCCATGTGCATACGAAACGAACATACGAAAAATCCAGAAATCTTACCTGCATATAATAAATGAAAATTCATTTTTTACTTCCACCAATCATATATCAGACATGACTTATACTACATAAATAAATTACTCCCGCCCTGAAAATATCGCAAACAAAATGCCTGTGGTAAAATTTCCAAACCAAAAGGTAAGTTAGAAAGGAGAAGGCGAGGATTACGAGCTAGCATTCAAAACAATCCCACTTTCGGATAGCCTATTTCGCTCATGCGGCAGGAAATAAAATAAATAAAAATAAACAAATAAATAAATAAATAAAAGCAATATATAAATAAACAAAAAAAACTACAACAGAAATTCGGAAGGAGAGAGAAAAAAAAGATCTCAATAGCTTCGTATTCCCACAATATTTTTATTTTTAGAAATCTTCAAGACGGATTCACCTGCTGTAAAAGAAGCCTCAAAGAGGAAATATGTAGCGGAAATAAAAAATCGATACTACTTCATGGCATCGACAACACGACAAAACCGGAAGAGACAAAGAAATAAGAAATATGGATGAAAAAAAAGAACAGAACAAAAAAGAAAAAAGAGAGAAGGGGGAAAGAGAGAGAGAGAGGAATAAAATTCTACCGGAGCAGGTGCAATCATCCTTCCTTCATCCAGGTACGGCTCCCGAGATCACTCCTGAGGTGTGTTTCAGGGAGGGAGGCGCTAATCTAAGGTGACACCTTTCCAATCCCTCCCCCTCCACTTTCGATATTCCTTTTATCTCCGCAGATAGCTTTATTCCCCCCCCCTCCCGCCACGAATCTTCGATCATCGTCTCACGTGCTGAGCATACGTTTAGAAAGACGAAAAAGGAAAGTTTATAAAGCAGAAAGAGAAATTGCTGAAGTTTTAATTTTTGCAGATATATAAGATTAAGCTTTAGATTATGGCTCAGAATTAGGAATTTTTACACAAGCCCATTCCTACAATTATTCATTAACCGCAGAATTATTATTTTGGGACATTTTATAGGAAATCATACCGTTTTCAATAAAATTCTTAAAACAGACTCATTTTTTTTTCAACGCTTGGATCAATCTACTATATTTACTTGCGTATTTATGGTATTTGTGGGCCTAAATATGACCCAAATACGCAAGATTTAGAGTTTTCCCCCCTCCCTTAACGTTTTCAGCACACTACCTACAAATTTCATATTTATGATAAAGGTGTAAATGCATGCACTGTGGAGACATTAGGTTATTTTTAGAAGCAGGAGAGATGATAAATGGGGTATGCTCTCGCCGGAACTCGAACCACGGACCTCTCGAACACGCGTCGAGCGTGCTGACCACTACACCACGAAGGCATGCTAAGAAGGTGGGAGAAATACGTTATTGATTAAGTTATTTGAGCATAGCGAAGTAAACAAAGGCTGTCAGCCTAAAGAAGGAGGGCATTCTACGACAAGCTAGTTCGCATTCACGTTACACATTTGGAAAACCACGGAAACCAAACATGCAGCTAGCCCGTTCGAACTTGGGTCGAACTACTAGTATTCAGTGGTCTTAAATATTCGGCCTCTGGTGAAGTGTAAAACAAGAAGTGTGAGGGGCAAATAAGTGAGCAAATACGGTACTTCTTAAGCTCCTATATTACAACATCCGGCTTCTAAATTACATAACTCTAATATCATAATTAAGAATGCGTTAAGAAAATTTTTCTGAGTGTTGTTTTGCTTTTACTTCAATGGTCTCAAAGTGATGGGTCGCATGTGGCACTCAAACCAATTTTATGCGGCCAACGAATACATTTCAGTTACAGATTTGTAGCAAATACGGTGCACAATGTTTGCAGAATACAGTAAACCTTATCCACAGACAACTTCTGATTCAATAAATTTATTGCACATAGATCATATCGCAATGTCTTTTTACTTTTATAGTTCAATATTTAAAATTTTTTTTAATGTTTTCAAACTTTAATCACAGTCTCTTAGAAGCGTTTAACAATCACCTGAAATTTTTAGACTGCAGTTCTCTCTCTATCTCCCCCCTCCTTTTCTAAAAATTTTAAATTTCAGCGTCGCTTTTTTTTAATACGCTTACATCTGTAATTCAAAAGATTTACAGTTACAGATAATTATACATTCACTACGCATATATCTCCATCATTGTCATACTAATCTAACTTGGCATACGGCAAGGAAACTTATCATTCAGCTGATCACATTCTGAAGAACTTCATTTGAAAGACATAAGATGATACTGCATTTTTAAGGTATAGTACTGTAAATGGGCTTTTCCTCATTTTACTTATCTATACAGATAAAACTACTTTACAGTTTGAAACTATAATCTTGTTATTACAACTCAAGAGAGTCGACGAAGGATTTTAAAGCAGATTTATTGCTGAATTTTTCAACACTTTTTTATAACACAGCTCCGTATACCGCAGCTTCAGATACTACGCAGGTGGCATATTTCAGTTCGTAAGTAACACTAAGGCGAAATAAAACGCACAATAACAAAACTTCATTCACCATATATCATTTACAGGATTAAATTAAAAACTCCAATTATCCTTGGTCGAAATTAAATTTTGAAGAAACATTTGAAGTCACAGCTGAAAAATCTACGGAATAATCTTTCGTATACAAATCCACACACACACATATATATACACATACATGAAAACACGCACACATATACAAAAAGCATCCAAAATTGGAAATAAAATTAAATTGGAATGAAGACAAGGCAATTCCCTATTAATATTAATAATTGAAACCGAGGGAAAAGGTCTATATTGTAACTAAACATAATCCATATTATTATAAGAGTTCCTCAGCAGAATAAACCCGAAAAATAAAAACCAAATTGGTAATAGAAATAAAAATTACAAATTAATCTCCTTTGTCTGTAACCCTAAATCAGAACTCATCAGTGGAAAATTAATTAGTTTCATAAAAGTCAGTTAATGCTTATCGAATACACGTGTCATTCTTTTGAATCATTTGAAATCCAAAAGCGTTAAAAGATTCAATCGAATTTTCAAAAAACAAAATTTTAATTTAATTAAAACCGAAAGACCGAATCTCAAATGTATTCAGAATTTCCCCTACATGCATTCGAACACTTAGACACAACAGAAAATGAGTAAAAAATACACACACACACATATATATATATAAAATTAAAATTTCAATTGAATATTATATATATATATATATGTGTGTGTGTGTGTGTATGCAATACATATATACACACTTCATAGCTATATAGATCGGTACTTACTACCTATATCTAGGGTATGATGCCTGTAAATTTACTTCACATATGGCTGTCTAGAGGTTTTTAATAACTAGTCCGATTTATAAATGGCTTGATTATTTAATGAAAACATGAATAGTTATTACAATCTACGAATTGATTACATTCGTACATGAAAATAGATGAGATTATTGACAGATATAGAGAAACTTAAGATATGCGGTTTAGTGATTCAACCCAAAATGCCACAGCGCGAGACATAGCCCTTCTGGACTAACGCCCTTTGGGCTTAAAAAAAAACATTTTTATCTCAAGCGCGCGAGACGATGCATCAGAAATTCTAAAGATATTCTCCTTTTAAATATTTTCTGATATTGCTGAATTTTATCGTTTACAAATCTGACAGTTAATAAAAAAAGGTAACACACAAAACGTTAAAGAAACGCCCCCTTGGGCATAATATAAAATCTAAAAGCTTTGATTTTTTTTTGTATTATTTACACACATTTATATTGAGTACGCATAAAGGAGTTTTTGAAGATAACTATTAAACACAAAATTTTTCTCATACTGCATACACATTGCTTTTTATCATTAGATAACCCTTCGCTTCCCATAATTTTCCTTTTACTATAAAAATATTTCCTTTCTTATTAAATTATAAAGCATTTCTCCCACCTTTTTCTCATGCCTTCGTGGTGTAGTAGTGAGCACGCTGGGCACGTATTACAGAGGTTCATGGTTCAAGTCCCGGCGAAAACGTTGCTCATTTTTCATTAACCTTACTTTCAAAATAACCTAATATCTCTACACTGGCTCCCGAACTAAAAAAGGTGGTGGAAAATGATTCTCCACCATCGGAGTTTGGCGATTGGGTCCCCTGAACTCCAATCGCCCTTTAAAAGGGACAGTATATAAAGTATTTCTACCACCTTCTTCGCATGCCTTAGTGTAGTGGACAGCATGCTGGGCGCGTATTCCAGAAGTCCGTGGTTCGAGTCCCGGCGAAGGCGTTGCTCTTTTTTCATCACTCCTGCTTCCGAAATCACTTAATGTCTCTACATGACAACTCCTTATTTCCTGCAATTTTTCATAAATTACATAAATATTTTTTTCGTATTTTGCATCTTTTCACTTTCAATACAATGCAGATACAGTTCCAATTCGGGCCCCATTTTTCTACTCATAAACTGAAAGCTTTCTTCGACATTCTTACAGAAATTTCATTCATTTGACTTGCGCCTCTGTATAAGACTTAAAACAAGAAACATTTAATTACCTTAAAACAAGCACAATTTCAAAACTGGAATGCCTTCACTTTATGTCCGAAGTATACAACCTACAAATAAGGGCTTACGTGTTTACTCCCAGTTCCCTGGAATACTAAGTAGTCGGTGGCGCCAAACTCAGATCCTGGCGATAAGGTGGGCATTTTCACCGCCTAGATTATCCTCCGATGCATGCACACATACACTTCCTTCATAATATCTCTTTAACTTCATCTCCGGGCTACAAGAAGGAAGGAGCAATTTCGGAGGATCGCTCAATAGGTTCCCAACACTCTGCCCTCCCTCAGTCGACTTAATCAACTGATACGGAAATTCCGGAACACAGGTGCGATCAAGGAGATTATCTTCGGCACATGATGCACATAGATACGATGATTCGTTTAGCGGATGAGTTGCACGCAGGCGCAATGCATCGGCATCAAAAGAAGTCAACACAAACTTTTCCAAAAATAGTTTCGGATGAGTGAAAGCGGTGTCAATTGAGAAAAATCTATTTCTTGTTCAGAAATAGTAATTTAAAAGATCTGGCAGATAATTCTGATTAATATTCCCATTAAATGGGAAACTAAAATAGAATTATGCTATTTTTAGAGTGACATTTATTTCGTTTGTATATGTAAATTACAGCACATAGTGCAACGTATTCATAAAAATACATGGTTCTATCTAGTTCGTCTGTTTACAGCTTACGATGAAAGTTCTAATGATTCAGTGAAAATGAGCTTAAAATGACCGGAAAGTGGACTTAATAGGGAAAAGATTCACTTAAAAAATACAAGTCCATCCAAAATAAAAATAATAATAATAATAAAATTTAAAAAAAAACCTTAAAGTTTCAGATTTTAAATTACGTCCAAAAGGGCATTTTTTTAACGTTTTGTGTGTTACCTTTATTTATTAAATATCATGTTCTTCGCACTTAAACCATCAAATTCAGTTCAACACCAATATCGCAAAATAATTTTAGAATGGGTATATCTTTAGAACTTCCGATACACAGTTCCACGCGCTTTAGATAAAAAGGTTTTTTTCCTCGTAGAGTGTTGCCATTGCTCGCTTTTAAATTGTCTGAGTTTGTTCGTCAAAAATTCGTTAATGTTTTACAAAATATGAAATGGATAATAAAACAAATTCCAAATTCGGTCTTCCAGATGCCCATATTTGGGGAAGGATTACGTTATTCAAAACTTGATGGCTCTAGGTACCGTTATCACATTTGGAGAAATATACATATATTTATGCAGATTCTTCACTATTTAATTTCTTTAAATATAATACAAGGCTGCAAGATATGGTGGCAGCAGTTTGAAAAGTGATTCAGACTTTTAATGTTTCCGACGCAAAACGAAAACAATACTTCTTCAGAGACAAAAACCCCTTTGGACTAAAAAAAAAAAAATCTGAAAGGCTTGAGATTTTAAATTACGTCCAAAAGGGCTTTTTTTAACAGTTTATGTGTTATCTTCATTTATTAAATATCGTGTTCTTCGCACTTAAATCATAAAATTCAGTTCCAGAGTAATATCGCAAAATAATTTTAAAATGAGCATATCTTTAGAATTTCCGATACACACTCTCCCGCGCTGGAGATAACAATGTTTTTTCTGTACAACATTGCCAACATTGCTCGCTTTCAAATCCTTGAGTTTGTTAATCAAAAATTCGTTAAAGTGTTACAAAATATGAAATAGATACAACAAATTCCAAATTCGGGCTTCCAGATGCCCATATATTCGGAGGAGGATTATGTTATTTAAATTTTGATTACTCTAGGTACCGATGTTTTAACACAATGCGAGAAATATATATACATTTATGAGGATTGTTCATTATTTAATTTCTTTAAATATAACACAGGGCGATAATATTTCGTGGCAAGAGTTTGAAAAGTTATACGGACATTTACAACGAATCGACGCAAAATGCCAAAAAGAAATTAATAACCATAGCAGTGTATGTTTCGTTAAGCATAGCTGTGTATGTTTAACATTTCCGATGCAGCGTTAGAGCGTCGGCATACACTTTTCTATTTTCTTCAGCTTTTTTCTCAGTTCATCATTACAATGTTCAGTTTTCTTACCAAGATGGCTTTACAACACTCTTTTTTTTTGGGGGGGGGAGGAGGATCTGTTTATTATTAACGTTTTGTGTGTTTAATTTTATATATTTCATATCACGTTCTTGCGCTTATACTATATAAAATTCGACTCAATAGCAAAATTACAAAATATTTAAAAAAAAAGACATTTTTCGAATTTCGGATACACAGTCTCGCGCGCTAGAGATAAAAATTTTTTATTCCCTACGGTGCCGCTGCTTTCTTTGAAATCGTCGAGTTTGTTAATCACAAATTCGTTAAAGCCTTACAAAATATGAAATAAATAACACAAATCCGAAATTCAAAATTCAGGCTTCTAGGTGCCCCTGTTAGGGTGGAGGACTACGTTGTTGATAATTCGATGGCTCTAGGTACCGTTGCTTTATCACAATGCGAGAAACATACATACATTCATGCAGATTCTTCATTAATTAATTTCTTTACATATAATACAGAAGATCGATAATATTTGGTGACAACGATTTCAAAAGTGACACACTGCGTTTAAGTGCTTCGAGACTAATATCCCATTCGGAACTAATGTCCTTTTTGGGCTAAAAAGCACAAAAAACAATTAACTCATGACTTAACCCATGTTATTCTGATAGAGAGAAAAATGTGTTTTACGAAATATTACAATGTTGTAGAACGAAACATATATAATTTAGTGACTCAATTGAATTTATGACGAACTCCATGAAAGTGTTCTTTGTTTCTGCTTTTCAAAACTTCACGAAAGCATTAATACTTTGTAAGGTTTTAGTTAAACTAACAAAGTTTTATTTTAATTTAAATCTTTCTATCTCTTCTCAGTTTCAACTTCCCGTCAGAAGAAGCGCGCGTTTTCAGCTTATGCTAATCTGAAGTACAGCCAAGTACTATTTAAACCAGAGGTAGAAACCTCTTAGTGTGAGAGAGCTTTTAGTCTCAGATCACGGTCATTCTGTTCGACGTTCGCCTGACCAGCTAGCAGCTAAAGTTATAAACCATAGTGCTTACTACGCGATTGCTTATTGAAATAAATTGAAGTGCGCTAGTATTAGTATTTCTTGGTACGCACCATTTAGTTAGAGGCCAACTCCGCGATTTGCTCTGTGAGCAAAGTTTAATTAAATTTCTATTTAGTTTTAGTATAAATTTATCTGATTGTTAAAGTTAGGCCCAAGTGTGGTCTTTTACTTTCTGTATCCCTCCCGAGTTGGGAAGTAAATTGCAAATAATATTGATTTAATAAAGGAGGATTTTTAAATCCCTTCCAAGTGCAGTTATTCTTCAGCACAGTATCTACACCAGAACATAGCTGATTTCAGCTCCCTGTTCCAGATCAGGACTTATGGACTTTTAAGGAATTACTTCAAGATGTTTGCCAAAAATAAGCACAGAACACTCAGTCCTGACAACTTTAGACGTACTTTATAATTTACGGGTTTTTTTCTGACACCTTTTAATCAACGTTATACAGTTGATCAGAAAATGACAGCACAGATTATGCAAAAATGCAAGACACATAGTTAATGAATTTTGATACAATATTTTAAGCCACTTCTATTATTCATTACGAAGAAGGCATAGGAAATATCATAAAAAGCTTTACTGATAAGGATTCTAAGGCTAAGTAGCTTACCCCATCTCGTTAATGGATTATTCCATCGTAGTTCATTAAGATAATATGACATACTTGACTGGTAACTCATGACTTAGCTCATGATATTCCGACGAGGCAAAAAATGTTTTTTAGGACATATTATATCACTACGTCATATAATGAAACTTAAGCAATTTAATGACTCATTACCCAACTGAATTACTCAACTATGGTCTATGAAAGTGTTCTTGAATCCTGCTTTTCAAAAATTTACAAAATATATATAATTTTATGACTCATAATATAAATTATATACATAAAATATATATAATTTCATGACTTTACAAAATATATATAATTTTCAACTCTTTACTCAAATCAGATTATAAAAGTGTTCTTTATATTTATTTTTAAAAATTTCTATTACTTCACTAAGTCGCAGCATGAAACGTAAATAAATTAATGACTCATTACTCAACTGAATTAATCAATTACGCTTTATAAAATGTTCTGCATTTCTGTTTTTCAAGACTTTACAAAATGTAAATAATTTTATGACTCATTCTTTACTCAAATCAGATTATAAAAGTGTTCTTTATATTTATTTTTAAAAACTTCTATTATTTCACTATGTTGCAGCATAAAACATAAATAAATTAATGACTCATTACTCAACTATGCTTTATAAAAATGTTCGTCATTTCTGTTTTTCAAGACTCTACAAAATATAAATAATTTTATGACTCATTCTTCACTCAAATCAGATTATAAAAGTATTATTTGTATTTATTTCTCAAAACTTTCGAAATTAGACTCTTATGCTGTATGAAAATATTCTTTATTTTTCAGAATTTTAGAAATAATAAAAACATAAAAAATGTATTGATTCACTTTCTAACCAATTCCGATAAATTCAGACAGAACTCAATTAAGATACATACTCAGTTTAAATACGCTCAGAGAAAGTGCTCCGTATTTCTGTTGTTCAAAATATGAGAAATAAGAAAAACATAAAAAACAAAAGAATTCTGAAAGCTTTCAGATTTGACATTACGCTCAAACGGGCGTTTTTTTAATGTTTCCTGTGTTACCTTTATTTATTAAATATCATGTTCTTCCCACTTAAACCATAAAATTCAGTTCAATAGCAATATCGCAAAATAATTTTAAAATGAGCATATCTTTAGAATTTTCGATACATTGTCTCGTGCGCTGGAGATAATGTTTTTCTTCCCCCATCCCGGTACAGTGTTGCCATTGCTTGCTTTGACATCGTTCAATTTCTTAATAAAAAATTCGTTAAAGTGTTACAAAATAGGAAATCGGTAATAAAACAAATTCCAAATCCGGGCTTCCAGATGGCCACATTCGGTGGAGGATTACGTTACTCAAAATTTGATGACTCTACATACCGTTCTTTTATCACAATGCGAGAAATGAACATACATTTATGCAGTTTCTTCATTATTTAATTTCTATAAATATAATACAAGACTGTAATATTTGGTGACAACAGTTTGAAATGTGATACGGACATTTACAGTGAATCGACGCAAAATGCCAAAACGAAATTAATAGCCCTTTGGGCTAATAATTTAATGACCCATCACTACTTAATTGATATTTTTGGATTATTTGTTACACATAAACTGTTTCCCTCATTTCTGCTTTTCAGAGAAAACCTGAACTACTAATTGAATAACTCATCCACTATTTAATAGAGATTATTCTTTATATACAAACTCTTTCTCTCACTTTAATTTTTCACAACTTTTGTAAACCATAAAAATATAAATAATTTAATGATTAGCTCACGAAGCAATTTAGGATACCTGTTCTATGCAATTCCTTTCTCTCGTTTCTGTTTTTCAAAGTTTTAGGAGTGACACAAACTCCATACGAATGTTGACACTACTAATTCGCTTATCTTGCTGGACTTCTGCAAGAATTTCATTAGCTTTTTCAGCTATTGGACGACCAGAGCGTGACTCATCTTTTACGTCAAAATTAGCAGAGCGAAAGCGAGCGAACCATTTCCGCGCACAAAATTTTGATAAGGTACCTTCACCGTACACAGTGCACATTTTTTCACAAGCCTGCGCAGTGTTCTTCCCCTTGTAGTAATAATATTGCAAAATATAGGACAATTTTTCCTTACTTTTCTCCATTGTCAAATGCACACAACTTTCCAACCACTGTACCACGTTCTATGTTTATATACTCACAGTAACGCTTGAAAACTCGCCTTTCTAACGAGCGTTTAGTGGTGTCGCTGCAATCTATGTTTCATGAGTTATTTGCCATTGACGCCATCCATCAGGAAAAACACCACGAACTTTAGATCCGATATATAAATATAATTCCAGGCTATAATTAATTGCAAAAGCCACAAGAAACCAATACATAAAATAATTACAGGTTAAAATTAATTCAAAAGGTTATAAGACCCTTCCGGTTTATCTTCTAACGTAACAGCTGAAAATACGTGTAGAAACCACAAAGAACGGTAAAAATAACCCTTTGTTGACTCTTTAAAATTCACAATGCGTCAACTTGACGCTAACACACTACGCCTCACCCGGGTGGTAACTCAAATAACAAGAACTAAACTAAAAATTCGAAGATAGAAACAAGTACTAGAATTACGCCACAGGGCTCAGAATATCCTGTTTTATAAAACATCGTCGAATATCTAGTGACAGCAAAGTAATAGCTATTACGCCACGTTAACCAAAAATAAATACCAAGCAGAAGCTCACACTACAAAAAGTACTGTGTTCGCCCAAACTCTCTAACTTCCCTTCGAGAAATCTGTATTTAAACCTTTTCTTCTCAAGGTAGAATATGCATTACTTCACGCGCGGTACAAAATTTAAATATTCTGGCATTGACAATTAGGGGAAATGAAAGCTTAAAGGAAAGTAACGTAAAATTAAATTGGTTATTTGAAATTAATATAAATTCCATAAATCCCTACAAGGTACAAACAACAAAGAGAGAAAATAATTCAAGGTTGATTAAATAAAAACGCACAAGATACAAACACATAAAAATCTCCAAGCTACAGTTAACTAAAAACCACAAAACTTAAATACGTAAAACAATTGCAGGCTACAGTTAACTAAAACGGAACGAAAAACATATATATAGAATAATGCCAGGCTAACGTTAGCTAAAAAGGTATAAGAAACAAACATCTAAAACATTCCAGGGTACAATTAACTAAAACGGCACAAGAAGCAAACAGATAACATAATTCCAGACTGCCATTAAATACAAGTAAAACGCCGCAAGAAACAAATGTATAAAATTATAATTCCAGGCTACGATTGACTTAAAAAGGCAGGGGAAAAACTGATAAAATAATTCCAGATCGTGACTGACAACAATGGCCCAAGAAGCAAACGGGTAACATAATTAGAGACTGCGATTAATTAAAGCGCCACAAGAAACAAATACATAAAATTATAATTCCAGGCTACTATAACTAAAACGCCACGGGAAAACTGATAAAATAATTACGGATCGTGACTGACAAAAATGGCACACGAAGCAAACGGGTAACATAATTCCAGACTGCGATTAACTAAAAGGCCACAAGAAACAAATACATAAAATTATAATTCCAGGCTACTATAACTAAAACGCCACAGGAAAACTGATGAAATAATTACGGATCGTGACTGACAAAAATGACACAAGAAGCAAACGCGTAACATAATTCCAAACTGCGATTAACTAAAACGCCACAAGAAACAAATATACAAAATTATAATTCCAGGCTACGATTGACTAAAAAGGCTCCGAAAACACTGATAAAATAATCCCAGATCCTGACTGACAAAGATGGGACAAGAAGCAAACACGCAACATAATTAGAGACTGCGATTAATTAAAGCGCCACAAGAAACAAATACATAAAATTATAATTCCAGGCTACTATAACTAAAACGCCACGGGAAAACTGATAAAATAATTACGGATCGTGACTGACAAAAATGGCACACGAAGCAAACGGGTAACATAATTCCAGACTGCGATTAACTAAAAGGCCACAAGAAACAAATACATAAAATTATAATTCCAGGCTACTATAACTAAAACGCCACAGGAAAACTGATGAAATAATTACGGATCGTGACTGACAAAAATGACACAAGAAGCAAACGCGTAACATAATTCCAAACTGCGATTAACTAAAACGCCACAAGAAACAAATATACAAAATTATAATTCCAGGCTACGATTGACTAAAAAGGCTCCGAAAACACTGATAAAATAATCCCAGATCCTGACTGACAAAGATGGGACAAGAAGCAAACACGCAACATAATTAGAGACTGCGATTAATTAAAGCGCCACAAGAAACAAATACATAAAATTATAATTCCAGGCTACTATAACTAAAACGCCACGGGAAAACTGATAAAATAATTACGGATCGTGACTGACAAAAATGGCACACGAAGCAAACGGGTAACATAATTCCAGACTGCGATTAACTAAAAGGCCACAAGAAACAAATACATAAAATTATAATTCCAGGCTACTATAACTAAAACGCCACAGGAAAACTGATGAAATAATTACGGATCGTGACTGACAAAAATGACACAAGAAGCAAACGCGTAACATAATTCCAAACTGCGATTAACTAAAACGCCACAAGAAACAAATATACAAAATTATAATTCCAGGCTACGATTGACTAAAAAGGCTCCGAAAACACTGATAAAATAATCCCAGATCCTGACTGACAAAGATGGGACAAGAAGCAAACACGCAACATAATTAGAGACTGCGATTAATTAAAGCGCCACAAGAAACAAATACATAAAATTATAATTCCAGGCTACTATAACTAAAACGCCACGGGAAAACTGATAAAATAATTACGGATCGTGACTGACAAAAATGGCACACGAAGCAAACGGGTAACATAATTCCAGACTGCGATTAACTAAAAGGCCACAAGAAACAAATACATAAAATTATAATTCCAGGCTACTATAACTAAAACGCCACAGGAAAACTGATGAAATAATTACGGATCGTGACTGACAAAAATGACACAAGAAGCAAACGCGTAACATAATTCCAAACTGCGATTAACTAAAACGCCACAAGAAACAAATATACAAAATTATAATTCCAGGCTACGATTGACTAAAAAGGCTCCGAAAACACTGATAAAATAATCCCAGATCCTGACTGACAAAGATGGGACAAGAAGCAAACACGCAACATAATTAGAGACTGCGATTAATTAAAGCGCCACAAGAAACAAATACATAAAATTATAATTCCAGGCTACTATAACTAAAACGCCACGGGAAAACTGATAAAATAATTACGGATCGTGACTGACAAAAATGGCACACGAAGCAAACGGGTAACATAATTCCAGACTGCGATTAACTAAAAGGCCACAAGAAACAAATACATAAAATTATAATTCCAGGCTACTATAACTAAAACGCCACAGGAAAACTGATGAAATAATTACGGATCGTGACTGACAAAAATGACACAAGAAGCAAACGCGTAACATAATTCCAAACTGCGATTAACTAAAACGCCACAAGAAACAAATATACAAAATTATAATTCCAGGCTACGATTGACTAAAAAGGCTCCGAAAACACTGATAAAATAATCCCAGATCCTGACTGACAAAGATGGGACAAGAAGCAAACACGCAACATAATTAGAGACTGCGATTAATTAAAACGCCACAAGAAACAAATATATAAAATTATAATTCCAGGCTACTATTACTAAAACGCCACGGAAAACTCATAAAATGATTACGGATCGTGACTGACAAAAATGGCACAAGAAGCAAACGGGTAACATAATTCCAGACTGCGATTAACTAAAACGCCACAACAAACAAATATATAAAATTATAATTCCAGGCTACGAAAAAGGCTTCGAAAACACTGATAAAATAATTCCAGATCGTGACTGACAAAGATGGGACAAGAAGCAAACACGTAACACAATTAGAGACTGCGATTAATTATAACGCCACAAGAAACAAATATATAAAATTATAATTCCAGGTTACTATAACTAAAACGCCACGGGAAAACTCAAAATAATTCCAGATCGTGACTGAGAAAATGGCACAAGAAGCAAACACGTAACATAATTAGAGACTGCGATTAATTAAAACGCCACAAGAAACAAATATATAAAATTATAATCCCAGGCTACTATATAACTAAAACGCCACGGGAAAACTGATAAAATAATTACAGATCGTGACTGACAAAAATGGCACAAGGAGCAAACAGGTAACATAATTAGAGACTGCGATTAATTAAAGCGACACAATAAACAAATATATAAAATTATAATTCCAGGCTACGATTAACTAAAACGCCACGGGAAAACTGATAAAATAATTACAGATCGTGACTGACAAAAAGTGGCAAAAGAAACAATGAAATTCCGCAATGCATCAACTGCATGATGATCTTCAGCCACATTCAGCACAACGTACGTGACATCCGCAAATTCTAATATATCCCAATATAAAAAGCGCTGAGAGTCGCACCGAAAGGACCCTAAATTTCACAACCAGCCCCGCAATATAATTCCCGGACGGACAGACGGCCATCCATGTTTACCGAAAAGAGTAGCCGCAGGAAATATTCTCCGAAAGTCTCCAATATTCGAAACTGAAGCGAGCCCTAGGGCTTTGCCTTACCCTTATGTGTCAACGTGTGTGCGCGTAACGCATTTAGAGGTGATATTTGCATCCATCGGTAAAAGGGGCAATACCCGTTCCTCCCCCCTCTTTCACCGCGATCTACATATAAATATATGAAAACATATAAACGTGTATACACACACACACACCTATATATATAAATGTATGTAGGCGTACACACACATACTCAAACCGAAGACACCTCGAGCAATAAGGCGGACTCTGACGGAAAATGCATTAAGCAGCGTCCCCTAGCGGCCACCCCGTTCCGCTGTCTCCGCACATGTTAAGAGGATGGAGAAGATGTGTTAAGGGGGTATTTTTGGAATGCGTCTGAAATCCCGGTACTTCCTGTCGCACCTGGGTTAACCATTCCCAAAAAGACAGCAGTGTATTCTTCAGAACTGAAGTCAAAAATATAGTGAACAAAAAGACAGCAGAAAGAAATGCATCAGGGAAAAGAATTTCAAAAAATGCTGATTTTAAACCTATGAATGCGGCTGGTAAAAACTACATAAATAATACACTATAACTGGATGCAAATGGCGAAAACAAAGCATTTTTTTCCTTGTTGAACGAAAATGAATTCTGATGTTGATCGTTTGAAGCACGTTTCCTACTGAAATGTAACTTTAAATTTCTCTCATATTTCATGATCAAGTTAAATAATTTCAATCACTAAACATGAAGAACTTGTTAGCATATTAATTAATAATTGATGCATTCATTACGTATAATGGTGGTAAAGTATGGTGAAATAACTAGAAGCTTAAAAATAAATTATATAAAAAGAAATTTTAAATTACTTCCAAAAGGCGTGTTTTTTAACATTTTGAGTGTTACTGTTACGGTGAAACACCGAAATCTGGAGAATGTCAACATTCACATAGTCGCTTGGTGTATGTCCGAAATATTTTCCAAATACTCTTATTTCTGACTTACACCGGTGAATGTCTACATTCACCATGTACTAATGGTGAATGTTGAATATATGAGAATATTATATTTTCTTCTCCGTAGTTCAGTCGCGAAAAAACAGACGAGTACTTAAAGCACACAATACATTCAAAATGAGAAAGGAAAATAATAGAAGTTAAAAAACTTACTTAATTATACAGTACGTAGTAAATAAGAAAATAAATAATAGTAATAAAAAACTTACTAAATTATGTGATTCAAATCTGATTCATTGCAACAGCTTAAACTATTATGAGACTTTGAATTGCACAAGAGGCCCTCGCTTTTACGACTGCATTTATGGGAAACAGCCAGTCGCCTCTCTTTTCGACCTACACCAGAGCATATCTGTGATGGTCGACATACACCGGTGAGGGTCCGAATGTACAAGAATGCAATGTTATATTCGATCTTTTACCGACGTATTTGGTGAATGTTGACATTCTCCGCTGAAAGTCGACATTCTCCAATTTCGGTCTTTCACAGTAATATTACCTTTATATATTAAATATCATGTGCTTCTTGCTTACACCATAAAATTCAGTTCAATAGCAATATCGCAAAATAATTTTAAATTGAGCATACCTTTAATTTCCGATATGCAGTCTTCCGCGCTGGAGATTAATTTTTTTTCTCTATTTAATTTGATCATGTTGCCATCACTCCCTTTGAGATCCTTGAGTAGTTTGTTAATCGAAACTTCGGTAAAGTTTCACAAAATATGAAATCGATAACAAAACAAATTCCAAATTTCAAATTTGGACTTCCAGATGCCCATATTCGCCCATACGTCATTCAAAATTAGGTGGCTCTAGATACGGTCTTTTTATCACAATGCGAGAAACATACATACCCTTACGCAGATTCTTCAGTACTTAATTTCTTCAGTTATAATACAGGGCGATAATATTTGGTGGCAACAATTTGAAAAGTGAAACGGACATTTAGAGCGATTCGACGCAAAATCGGAAAACGAAAACAACAGTCCCTCAGAGACTAAGCCCCTATACACAGTCCAGTCACATTAATGTGACCACCACGTACTTTCCATGTCAGAGTTAAATAACCAATCACAGAAGGCAGGTGGCAGCACAGTGCAGTTGAGCGTATATAAAGGGTGTGTGAGGGCTTCGGAAAACATTTCAATCGTTGGCGTAATGCAGAAACGAAGCGATTTATCCGACTTCCAAAAGGGCATGATCATTGGCTTTCGGGCCAAGGGTGGAAGCATTTCCGAAACGGCTGAGTTTGTGAACTGTTCGCGTGCCGCCGTGGTAAAAGTGTACCGTGCATGGCAAAATGGGACTGTCCAAAATCAGCGACGTGGCAAATGTGGTGCACCACGGGGCCATAGATGACAGAGGCGAACGACGGTTGCGGAGATGCGTTCGGGCAGATAGACGGGCTACCGTTGAGCAACTGACCACCAAAATGAACCAAGGGGCTACCAAAAGTGTCTCCCAAAGTACTATTCAGCGAACATTGCTGCGTCTGGGCCTCCGAAGCAGACGCCTGGTTCGTGCACCTATGCTGACTGCTGTTCATCGACGGCGAAGGCTAGAATTTGCACGCCAGTACAGCAGCTGGACGTCCACTGAGTGGCGACAGGTTGCGTTTTCGGATGAATCGCGTTTTATGCTCCATCGGACAGATGGACGTTGGCGTATAAGGCGTGAAACCTCTGAAAGGAACCACCCTGCAACCATTGCCGGAACGGTCCAAGCTGGAGGCGGGAGCATTATGGTCTGGGGAATGTTTTCCTGGCATTCTCTAGGTTCACTGATCATTGTGGAAGGCACAATGGATCAATACAAGTACGCATCTGTCCTTGCGGACCATGTTCACCCCTACATGCGCATTGTTTTTCCTCAGGATGATGGCATCTTCCAGCAGGACAATGCGAGGTGCCATACAGCTGCCAGTGTACGTGCGTGGTTCGAAGAGCACCAGGATGAGTTTACCGTCCTCCCCTGGCCAGCAAACTCACCTGACTTAAACCCAATCGAGCATCTGTGGGACCATCTCGATCGAGTTCTTCGCGCCATGGATCCTCAACCGCGTAATCTAGCGCAGCTGGCCACGGCATTAGAGTCGGCATGGCTCAACATCCCAGAGAACACCTTCAGGGACCTATGTGACTCTCTTCCTGCACGTCTCGCAGCAGTCCGCTCTGCGAAAGGTGGTTATTCTGGCTTTTGACAGATGGTCACATTAATGTGACTGGACTGTGTATATATGTAATGATTTCAAATGTGTAGATGAAAACATTGGAATTTTAACAGCTTTCGATATTCCGTAGATGGCTATTAGCTGCAAAGGTTTTTATACCATAGTAGGTCCGATTCCAGAGACAAGCTATGATTGGTTAATATTAGTTTTGGTTTCCAGCGTTATATGCCGTAGCAAAATCTCGAATTTGGGAGAACAGATGAATTTAGGGGGAGAGCACCAAATTTACGCTGTTAACTTTAAGGTCGCCAATTATTTTTTAAAGCAGCTATCGTATTTTGTTATATCTTACATATATCTGAGAAGTTTTACTTTTGGTGGGAGATAAAAACAATTACATTCTAGTCGTGGCCGAAAATACTGCTGCGTAGAGGATCGGAAATAGCATCATAGTGGAATAATCCCATGGAATTTTAGAAGAAGCAAGCACAGCTTGATAATGGATGACGAATTCCTTAGCATATATTTTTACACCTGATACAAGACTAGGGGTGCCAAACGCGCCCTATAAATTTATATACGCAATTACATTTTAAATAATGGGGAATAGCTAGCATAGGCTGAGCTAGCAGGCAGGTGAAGAGGCGAAAGGAAAAGACTACGCAGTTAGCAACTATTTATACTACATAGGTGCATAAGTACAACTAATCTGTGATTGGTTAATTTTGGATTTGTGTTCCCCTTTTTCAAGCAGCGTTATGTAACATGGAAAAATCTCGAATTTGGGAGAACAGATTAACTTGGGATGGGGGGGAGACAACAAATTTAGAATAGTTAATTTTGAGGTCGCCAATCATTTCTTAGAGCAGCCAAAGTGTTTTATTATATCTTACATATATATATATATATATATATAAGGGAATATGGCCTCATACCTATTAAAAAGTACACTCAGTTTATAAAGTATTTCTCCCGCCTTCTTTGCATGCCTTCGCAGTGTAGTGGGCTGCTTGCTAGATGCGTAACCGAGAGATCCGTGGTTCGATTCCCGACGAAGGCGTTGCTCATTTCTTCAGCTTCCTGCTTTAAAAAATACCTAATGTCTCTACACTGGCGCCCGAACTAAAAAAGGTGGTGAATGATGATTCCTCACCACCGGGATTTGGCGATTAGGTCCCCAAAACCCAGTCACCCTTTAAAAGGGGGAGTATATAAAGTATTTCTCCCGCCTTCTTCGCATGCCTTCGTGGTGTAGTGGTCTGTGTGCTCGACGAGTAACCGAGAGGTCCGTGGTTCGATTCCCAGCGAAAGCGTTGCTCATTTTTCACGTCTCCTGCTTCTAAATACCTAATGTCTCTAAAAGTTTTTCAAAAGAAATATCATAAATTCAATCTAGAAAATATTCAATATGCAAGAAAAGTTTATTACAACATATCATTCATAATAACTATTAGCTTTGTGATATTTCAGAATAAAACTGAGTACATAACAAATAGATGCAACCCCAAAATGTGTAATTTCTAAATTAGCCTATTATTGCTATTATCTAATTATTTCTGAAGAGCATAGTTTGGTTTATGTGATTACGGCAAAGCCTCGAGGGCTATCTGCCTAAGGGGAGGTAGAGAACATTCTAAGAGAAACTGGCTCGTATACACGTTACACATGGGGAAAACCACGGAAACGCCCGTGCAGCCAGGAAGGAAATAATGTAATAATGAAATAAATAGTAATAATAAAATTAAAAATGTAATAATAAAATCTTACATCAATGATCTCAACTGGTAATAATGAAATAATAAAATCTTATATCAATGATCATGAGTGGTGGCCCGCGATCTTCGATGAAATTTTATGCAGCTTGCGATTAAACTTCCCGTAATAGGTTATTATGACAAGAATTTGAAAAAAAAAATGGCAAGATTTCAATGTTTTGGAGTCCAATTTTACATTATTTTCATTAACGAACGTGAGTAACGTTTCGGAAAGACTAATAATAAAGTGGCTAATTAATTTACACCGTAATACAAATCTTATTCAAAGATCTAAAGATGCAAACTTGATTAACTTTTATTAGCACTCAACAAAAGATAAATATCTTCAGTTACGAATTTTCGCAATAGGAATAAGAATTTTGCTTGGAAGTAGATTCCCATGCGAGGATTTTTTTTTCCTGTAGTTGAAAATGATTAAACCTACGGCAAGAATTAGACTGCCAATCAGCATTTACAACTTGTTATGAAGATATTTTCTAGTAATTTTCCTCCAAGGTTACAAACTTTACGAAAATCGAACGTCGTGAGGTGTAATAGCTGAAAGATGTAGCACGAAACAAAAACACTTTGTAATTATTTATATGATGGCATTGCTCATTTTTCATGTCTCCTGCATCAAAAATTCTAGTATCACTACAGTGGCGCCCGAACTAAAAAAGGTGGAAGACGATTCTAAACCACCAGAATTTGATGACGTTCCCTAATTCCCAATCGCTCTTTAGAAGGGGGAGTATGTAAGGTATTTCTTCCGTCTTCATAGAAAGCCTTCGTGGTGCAATAGCCAGCACACTCGGCACGTATTCGAGAGGTCCAAGGTTCGAGTCCCGGCGATGGCACTGCCCCTTTTTCATGTCTCCTGCATCCAAAATCCTAATGACTCCACATATTTTCATGCAAATACATATTTTTTCTATATGCGTCAGAGAAAAGTCAAATAAATGAAAGAGAACAGATTGTCATTATTTATTCTCAAGTTTTGACCCTCTTGGGAGGTTTTCCGGTACTTCGTTTTCCATTCTAATTTATTTAGCGATTACTCTATAAGGTATTTCTACCGCCTTCTTCGCATGCCTTCGTGGTGTAGTGGTCAGCACGCTCGACGCGTGACCAAGAGGTCCGTGGTTCGAATAGCGGCGAAGGCGTTGCTCATTTTTCATGACTCCAGCTTCTAATAACCTTAAGTCTACAATGGCACTCGAACTAAAAGGTGGAGGATGGATGATGATTCTCTACCACCCTGATTTAGCGACTGGGTCTCCTAATCTACAGTCGCCCTTTAAAAGGGGGAGTATATCAGGTATTTTACCTCCCTTCTTCGAATGCCTTCGTGGTGCAGTGGTCAGCGCGCTCGACGCATAACCGAAAGATCCGTGGTTCGATTCCTGGCGAAGGCATTGCTCATTTTTCATGTCTCCTGCTTCGAAAAAACCTAACGTTTCTACAACTCAATATATTTCAATTACTTGAATAAATGTCAGTCTGAAAAATTTCAATATTTAGGCGTTTGAATTACAAATTGTGACCAACAGAAATGTTTTGCAAACACCCATTTTAGATTTCATGCAGAAAATAAGTATAAACTTCATATTTTTTCTCTGCGTCATTTATATATGTATATTTTCCTAAATACGCAGGAAACAAATTTCAATTCAGTTAACAAATTTTAATTTTGTTAACAATTTATTTTTATCTTTTAAATTTTCGGCCTATCAGATATTTTAAGATGGTGTCCTTGGCGTGCGTATACAGTTTGAGTTTAAGGCCACTGCGCACATAATTATTGGTGATTATTTAATGATTATAAATTAAATGAAAAAATATAAATTGACATCCTATACTTATATAACTCCTAAGAAAGGTGACTAAACTTCATATATTAAGAGTAATACAAGCAAAAATAAGCACAAAATCTGATCTGCATGATTACCACCGTGATATGGAACAAAAAGGGTATTTTATTCCAGAAAACAGCAAAAAATAAAAAAAGAACTGCATATGACACGCATATATCTATCTAACTCTCACACTGACACATACACGCACCTATATACCCCGAGTGCCGCTGGGGCATGGAAAAATACAATTCAGGCGGTATTGTCAAAGAAAAGAAATCATCACCTTGTGATAGGATATATATCTTATAAGAGGGGATAAGAATACAAGAATACATATAATACGACAGGTCCGTCCTGAAAAAGGGTTCACAGCGAAAGTGGTATAAATGTACACTTTTGGCAGTACAAAATATTGTCTGCTTTACAACAACTTAAGTTATACCATTAAAGAAAACTGGAAATCTTTTTCTAGGTATGTAAATTAACTATGATTTCAGATTACACGGAGGATTTTTTTTTAATTTGTTAAGCTTGATTTGTAGTTTCTATCTTTGTATTAACGGAACCCACTATATAAATAACATTATGTAACATATTAAAACAACGTGCATGAAGCTGGTCATCTTTGACATCACTTGACATAATAGGACATACAGGAAAATTTTACAAAAATTAAAAGATTTTTTTAAAAATCTGAAAGGTTTCAGACTTCAAATCACGTTCAAAGGGGCTTTTTTTAATATTTTGTGTGTTATATTTATTTATTAGATATCATGTTCTTCGCACTTAAACCATAAAATTGAGATCAAGAGAAATATCGCAATATAATTTTAAATTGAGCATATCTTTAGAATTTCCGATACGCAGTCTCACGCGCTGGAGATAAAAATGTTTTTTCTGTACAACGTTGAGATTGTTCGCTTCGAAATCTTGGAGCTTTTTAATCAAAAATTCGTTAAAGATTCATAAAATATAAAATCGATAAAAAAAGAAATTCCAAATTTCAAATTTGGGCTTCCAGATGCCCATTTTCGCAGTAGGATTACATCATTCAAAATTGGATGGCTCTAGGTACCGTCGTTTTATCACAATGCGAGAAACATACATACATTTACGCAGATTCTTCACTATTTAATTTCTTTAATACAGGACGATAATATTTAGCGGCAACACTTTGAAACGGGCATTCAGAGTGAACCGACGCAAAGTCGCAAAACGAAAACAATAGTCCTTCAGGGACAAAGCACCTTTGGACTAAAAATCTGAAGGCTTTCAGATTTTATATTACGCCCTTAACGTTTTGTGTGCTACCTTTATTTATTAAATTTCATGCTTATCTATAAAATTCAACTCAACAGCAATATCACAAAATAATTTAAAAAGGGCATATCTTTAGAGTTTCTGATACACAGTCTTGCGCGCTGGATATAAAAACGCTTTTTACTTTTCACACAGTGTTGCCACTGCTCGTTTTGAAATCGTTGAGTTTCTTAATCAAAAGCTCATAAATGCTTTATAAAATAGGAAGCAAATAATAAAACAAATTCAAAATTTGGGTTTCCAGATGCCCATATTCGAGTGGAGACGTACGTTATTAACAATTTGATGGCTCTAGGTACCGTTGTTTTATCACAATGCGTGAAACATATATACATTTATGCAGATTTTTCAGTATTTCATTTCTTTAAATATAATACAGGGCGATAATATTTGGAGGCAATAATTTGAATAGTGATTCAGACTTTTAAGGTTTTCGACGCAAAATGCCAAAACGAAATTAATACCCCTTTGGGCTAATGATCCACTACATCCTCATCAGACTGACCAAGTGGATAAGACCACTATACACTAGTAGTTCGTCCCAATTTCCGATTTAACGAACGGACAGGTTGCATGACGTTTTTGTGGTTTCCCAATGGATCACACAAATACGAACCTAACTTTCCTTCAAAAACCCTACATGAGAGTATCCCTTCCCCTAGGCAGATAACCTCATGTGCTTTGCCGTTTCAAACAAAACTGCAAACAATATAGTAATAAGCATAGTTTCAACGTAACATCAACGGAAAAGCTTGAAATGGAAAAGCTTGAAATATTATCTGAAATAGATTCAGCGTGTTAAATACATAAAAAAATGAAAGATATACTGTATTGCTGCATACAGAAAGGGAGAATAAAAATAAACAAAAGAGGAAATAAATAAAAAATTACGAAATAACCAACTTTACAATAGAGACAATTAAATTGCCCTTTTTTGAAGATTTAAATATTAAATATAGCATTATCCCAGAATATTTATCAGGCCATCATTTGGCTATTATTTGGCAGAAGTTCAATATTAATGTCAATTAAATTAAAGAAATTAAAATGTAAAAGATCACAGCCAAAGAAATAAACAGATTCCCATCTGCGTAAAGCAACAAACTATTAGTATATTTCATACCGCTGATGACTCACGTGAACAATTCTTTGCAAACATGATACGCTATTGACTGCATTCCTTGCTGCTCTACATTACAAACGGCCGTTTAAAAGTGATTTCATTGATTTCGTTTCGAATGCACTGTAATAGCGTCATTGCATTCATTTAAAACTATTAGATGACGTAGATGGTGTTATGACAAATGAGATCGGTAATTTCATTGGCTTCGTGTCAAGGACAATGAATGAAATCAGAATTAGTATTCAAAACCTTTCGTTGATGTCATTGACGATTAGTTTTAATGGATAATGTCACACTTCAGACAATAAAATAGGAAAGCACTGGGCGCAATTCTATGCCTAATTAGTTAAATTTGTTATAGATTGCAATAGAAACAGCACCACGTCTCAGAAAGAACCAGCACACATAGAATGGTGAAGCTTCATTCATCGACACTAAACTGTTGCACCTTATGCTCTTATATAAAACATTGAGATAAAATACTTAAAAGCATACAAAATATCTGAACATCCCAAACACGAATGCAAACATAATTTCGCACATAATCGTTCCAGCCCACCATCGGCTGAGCGGTAAAGACGCTGAACACTGGTAGTTCGGTCCGAATCCCGCGAACGGGCTGGCTGCATGGGCGTTTTCGTGGTTTTCCCCATGTGTAACGTGTATACGAGCCAGTTTCCCTTAGAAAGTCCTCCAGAAAGGCATCCCTCCCTTTAGGCAGATAGCCCTCGTGTGCTTTGCCAAAACTGAATAACCTAACCTAACCATAATCGTTCCTTAAACATGGAATATAAACATATAAAGAGATTAGGTTATTTAGAAGCAGGAGATATGAAAAATGAGCAAAGCTTTTGCCGGGACTCAAGCCACGGACCTCTGGAATACGCGCCGAGCGTGCTGACCCCTACACCACGAAGGCATGCGAAGAAGGCAGGATAAATACCTTATATACTCCCCCATTTTAATTGGGGTTTAGGAGACCCAATCCCCAAATTCTGGTGGTAGAGAATCATCATCCACCACCTTTTCTAGTTCGGACACCATTCTAGAGACATTAGGATTTTTAGAAGCAGAAGATGTGGTCACTTTACTTAACCTGGTCTAAGTTAATGGCACTACAGGGTAAGCAAGAGATATGAAAAATGAGCATTGCCTTCGCCTGGACTCGAACCACAGACCTCTCCGATACGGCTAAGCGTGCTGACCCCTAAAATACAAAGGCATGTGAAGAAGGCGGGAGAAATACCTTATGAACAACAGAAAAAAAACGCAATCCAATTAAAATTTTTAAAAAATGTAGCATGAAAATTTCAGATTACAATCTAACTTTTGCAAATGTTTAGTTGTTCAGTTCCAAAAAAAAATTTAAATATTTAAAATTAAAAACATACATGTAAAGCATAAAATAAGAAACAAAATTATTAAACTTAAATTAGAACCCATTGGCAACAGACCTTCAAATTCATAATTTTTTTTTAATTAAACACATCCCCGATTCAAAAATACACTTTGTACAATTTTGCTTCAATCTGCCTCATATTACGTCTTATTACGTCACGTAATTAGCTTTAATTATGCTTTGCCATAATTAAACACACCTTTCTGTCGTTTTTATTTTTGCCAACATGTATTCGCGGTTTTCTTCCAATTGTAATTAATATTCTACATAAAATTGTTCTTAAAAATAAAACAACAGTATTTTTTTTCTCCCCCATTATCATCATTTTATAAGTTCGGGTAAAATTGTTTTTAGAAATGAAACTGCTTTAATAGACATGTTTTTAATTCCTCCCTCATTATTATTAAGTGTGTTTTAAGTTTTTTAATTCTTAATTCCCTTTCGTAATTTTTTAGCATTTTACAAACCGTCTTGTGTGACACTACACATCACGGTATACTGTATGAACATGTATAAACTTAATTCTCTTTAAATTAGTGAATACATTACAGACCCTACCTATGAGGAAAACCCACGCTTTCAGATGATTCTGGTTTCTTACCGGCACTCCGCAAGGTCAAGCTTAATACCGTTCTTTATTTATGGTCTGAAAAATGCAGAAATAGTTATCTTAGGTGATTGCAATAAGAGAGTTCATTGTTACATCTAAACAACTGCGTCTTTTATGCTTGGAATAGATCCAATAGCAGAGTAAAATTAAGCATGTTTTGAAAATTTTCACTTGTTCAGATTTTAAATAACTGTCCTCATTCATTTTTTGTTAATATTAAGATCGCAGAGAAAAAACATCTGATGTGTACACCACATGACTTCCTTGTACGGAATATTAAATTATACGCATTTTGCATTTTATTTAAACTTATCGGATTGAATTAAATCTGCTTCATCGATAGCGCATAAACCACAATAGAATAAATGCACTCTTTAAAATTCACTTTATTTGTTTACCATAGCGACAGTCTGGCGCTAGCTCAACTTAACAGCGTTACATCTCATTCATTTTATAACTCATTAAAATTCACAAAAATTATGTATATCATCTCGAGAATTACCTAATCGTTGCCACATGTTCTATCCAAATACTGTAATAAATCTAAAACGATGTGCAAAATATTTTAAAAAATTTAAAAAAAAAAAAAAAAAGAAAAGAAAAGAAACAGTTTTTCACAGACGATTTAGTATTTGTCATTTAATTAATTCAGTTCTCACTTCATGACAACGCAAAAATAGATAAAAACTCAAAATATCTATATTAAAAATTACGAAGTAAATCTTAAACACTTATTTCCTCGAATAAATTCCAGAATGGATTAAACACGATTTAATTCGCAATCATAAAAGGAAGCGTTACCTCTATTCTTGCGAGGCTTAGTTTCTAAAGATTGGCAACAAATCCAATATTCTCCTAAGTTTCAAATGTAAACAAATATGTCCGCCATGAGAAAAAATGATTAGGCTTAGACGCACTTAAACAACTTTTAAATTGTTGATAATTCTACAAATCTTGCGTGCAGATTTACTAAAAGCATAAAACCTTAACCGGGAGATAAGAACAACATAATTCAATCATTTTTACAGCAAAAAATGCACAATTTACCAACACATAAGAATAAAAAAACCGAGCTCACTGAGCCGAGTAAGAGAGTGGATACATATACACATAAATTTATATATTTTTGGTGCGGCCGATAGCAACCAAAATAGGAGACGCACATCTACATGTTATAGCAGTCCTATATACAAAATTTCAACGTTCTGAGGCTACTCGTTTTTGAGTTATGCGAAATACATACGTACGTACGCACAGACCTCACGAAAAAATCCCTTCAGAATCCATTTTAAATCAGTTTTATAATTTTTTTAGGGAGAAAAAGAGTTCTTTGTTCTGTTCTTACGTACGAATGTCAATTAAAAACATCGCTAAATTGCATTCCATAGAGGTCAAAATAGATATTTTCGTTGAAATATGACACCCGAAATTTTTCGCGATTACAGTACTGCCTTTTTACTTCGTACGAGGAAGTAATAAAATAAAATCCATGAAAGCTGTTTATAACATAAGAATAGAAACTATCATCCATCCATAAAAATTTTTTCTAGAATGCTCACATAAATTATTTGTCGCTTCAAATGGAATAGGTAGTATAAAACTTGTGACATATTCCACTGTTCTTTGTCGAGATGTTAACAAAAAAGGTCAGCCCCTGTAGGTGTAGCTTTTGTATGTTCTGATGGCAAGGTGGACACCAGGAGCACTAGGAGCAATCCCTCTCTTCCGCCTGATCCTCTTTTATCTCCCTTCTCTTCCAGTTGTGTGTGGGGGGGGGGCAGAGAGTCGGTCCACCTTTTCTATGAGGTGTGTGCATTGGGGTCCCTCCCGTGGGGGTAGAGGTAACGGAACCGGGTTATGCCGAAGGGACAGACCATGCTCATTGTAATTTTGATGAACCTGGGGAACGAGGGACTGCTTCACCTGCGACAATGGTGAGATTGGAAAAGCAGACCGTCGCGCCACCTACACGAAGCACGGGAGAGGACGATACTGTGGACAGCACAGAATATTACAACAGATGGCGGCGTTCGGGGATTTTTCGAACAATTCCGAATATAATACTCCCGTCCATATATGAATGTGAATGGAAGCCAGACCTTCTTTTTCGACAAATGGGACCGTGTGTTTCAAAGACGTCTGGAAATTTAAAGAAAAGAAATTCTTTTGGAAAAATTGCAGGGAGCAGAGTTGAAGTTCCAGGTTCAACAAAGAAAACCTATTTCGAATAGAAAAGAGGAAGTTTAACATTTAGTTCGTTTAGGACAGTTCAATTTCGTTCCGGTTTAAAGAGCGAGTTTCATTTTCAAGGCTAAAAGAACGAGTACTTAATTCTCAAAGAGAAAACTGAACTTCTGCTTTATTCTCGATAACATATCAAGTTGCAGAACTTTTATTAACAGCTCATTCAATTTTCTTCAGTTACCCTCCAAATCGCTTTGTCTTATCAGTCACTGTTTCTACTTCCTTTATTTTAATTCATTTCGCTGAAGTCTGGTATAATATACGATTTCCCAAACAAAAATTTACCTAAATCGAATCTTAGCCCAATACTACTTCTATTACTGTATACGTAATATGGGCGAACATGTTACATACTGCATTGCGGGAGGTGTAATATTACTACCAAAAAAACAGAATAAGAGGATCTATATCAATAATAGCCTATACATAACAGCATCAATATAAATATTACCACGTTTTTCTGCTCGGTTTGGGTGCATTTTTAATTCAGGTAATTATTTATCATATTAATTCAATTGTAGAAAGATTTTTTTAAACAGAAGATCTGAAAAATGTGCAGTGCCCTCCCCAGGTCTCGAACTTGGACCTCTCGAATAGGCGCCGAGTGTGCTACCGTTACACCACGAAGGCAAGCAGAAAGGAGGGAGAAAATATGTCATATACCCCCCATTTTAAAGGGCGACTGGGAATGAAGAAATCAAATCCCCATATTCTGGTGGTGACGTCCACCACCTTTTAGTTCGGGCGCTACTGTAGAGTCATTAGACTTTTTTTTTGGGGGGGGGAAAGCAGCAGATGTAAAGTAGTGGAGTAATTTAATTATTACCTTACAAAAATTTGTTAATTTTTTTATATTTAAAACAACTCGTGGTCATTTTATTTTAAATTTATTTTAAAATGTGCAATGCCTTGGCCAGGACTCGAACCTGTTATACTCGAATACGCACCGAGAGAGCTATCGTCCTGCCTCAAAAGCTATACTTGGAAGGAGGGAGAAAACACCTCATAAACTTTCAGGATTTTCATTTCAAACGACAGCATATGAAGCACTGTTTTCAACTGTTTAATAGTTTTGAACTAAAAGTTTTTAGCGATACTTTTCAAAAATTTATGGATAGATACGTTACGTTTTGTTACGCTATTCTCTCTCTCTTTCTCTCTCTCTCTATATATATATGTAATATTTTTAATGCATAGAAGAAGACACTGGAACAGCTTTCGATGTCCGTCATGACTGACGGTTAAGGCATACCGATGAAGATAACAAAAGCTGGATTTCTAAATAAATCACCAATCTTTATTTTCGCACATAATCAAGTCATTTCTTAGTAGATATTTCTAGATCATAAGCAATTACAGTATTTTAATATGCACGTTATATCATCTTAGAATAAGAACAAAGCATAGTAAAATAGAGATGTTTGCAAGGCGGAACCTAGGAAAGGAATGGAGCAGAATAATGACGTAGTCTAGTCTAGTCTGGAAATCTATCGCCGGGATACCACATAAGATGCGGTGTATCCGGCTCACTGAAGTTTGCAACAAAGTGCTCCTAATGTATTTTTCCTGACAAGTAAGCAAGATAACTGAAGCAAGAGAGAAGAAAGATGAGAGTAGAGAAAAGAACAGGGGTGCCAGACACCGCAGTGCAAGGAACCAAGACCAACGATGGAGAGGATATCCTGACAAGTCATAATTCATGAGCAAGTGCTATGAGTACATAGCAAAATACAATTAATCAAAATATAAGGAATACATAAACAATAATAATGAATAACAAATAAGAGTACGTGAAACACAGCAAATTCAATAAATTTAAGAACATACAGTAATAGATGAAGTTAATATTTACATATATACACTGCAGCAATAACTGCAAAGTTCAATTATTATGTCGGGAAGTTTAGGTCTCTAGTCAAATGTGCCGCAAGAGGTCTTAGGCTGTAGTCTTCTTCAAGGGCTACGTAGTCGTAACCTCGCCAGCGGTATTTATACTAAGTCTGATGTAATTGTAGAGACAAGCTATGATTGGTTAATATTAGCTTTACTCGTTCTTTATCAGTAGCGTTATATAACGAAGAAAGATCCCGAATTTGGGAGAACAGATGAATTTAGGGGGAGAGCACCAAATCTAGAAACGTTAATTTTGAAGTCGCCAATTATTTTTTTTAAGCAGCTGTCGTATTTTGTTATATTTCACACACTGGAAATTATTGAATTCAACTATGATTAAAAATTATCTTAACTACAAAAGGATGATTTGATATGCGTAAAACATAAAGATTGTGATTTTTCAAGCTCTGTTGTGCTGGATGCGTCATCATGCCTTCCCACTCAGCTCTTCAGCCACTACTACTGTTTACCTACTGTGTGCACTAGAAAGTGCCGGATTCCTTCAGCTGCGCATTTTTCCTTTTCAAACATGACATTATTATACAGGGTGTTTATTAAGTCCGGGACCCATTTTGATGTTTAATAACTCATAAAATAATAAAGATAGTTTAAAATTAATAACATAAATGGTTAGATAAACTCAAAAAGTTTCATGACCCTTGTCAGTGAACTTCCACGTGTGCCCCCTTCGTCGCAAGGAGAATATCGAGTCGGTATTCAATTTCACGCCAGGTAGCTGTACCGGCAAGCATGTCGGCATCCACAGAGGCTATTATGGTTGTAATTCTGGCTTTTAGGTCATCCATGTTCGACACTCTCCTCCTGTAAACGTTGTCCTTTACAAATCACCAAAGGGAAAAGTCTAACGGCGTTATATCAGCTGATCTGGGTGACCAAGGAATTGGACCTCCTCGCTCAATCCATCTTCCTGTAAAATGGTCATTCAAAGAACTACGAACGATGGTACCCCAATGAGGTGGTGCACCATCTTGTTGCAACAAGACATGTGGCTGAAGCTCTTCTAGTTGTGGAAATACGAAGTTTTCCAAATGTCTAAATATACGACTGATGAGACCGTCCAATTCCTTGGCCACCCAGATCACCTGATATAACGCCGCTGGACTTTTTTCTTTGGGGATTTGTAAAGGACAACGTTTACAGGAGGAGAGTGTCGAACATGGATGACCTAAAAGCCAGAATTACAACCGCAATAGCCTCTGTGGATGCCGATGTGCTTGACGGTACCTGGCGTCAAATTGAATACCGACTCGATATTCTCCGAGCGACGAAGGGGGCACACGTGGAAGTTCATTGACAAGGGTCATGAAACTTTTTGAGTCTATCTAACCCTTTATGTTCTTAATTTTAATCTATCTTTATTATTTTATGAGTTATTAAACATCAAAATGGGACCAGGACTTTATAAACACTCTCTGTATATCCTATGCAATTACGCAAATTTTGCTACTGCCATGTATGCGTTTTCTGCTGGAGCAGCTCAAACAGTAATAGTTCAGGAAAGATTTAACATAAGAAATTACGTGATATTAAAAACAAACCTTATAATAATCATCCCATATGCAACTCATGGGGGAAAGACTAGAATTTTAAAAAAACACATTCAAGTTAAAAAGTTAATATTTCATCTTAAACTCCCTACTTGAGACTTAAATTTCGACAAGCCGCATCCCTACCTCCCATTGCATCAACAAAACAGCCAGCGACTTATATACTGCAGATGCTAAAAGCGGGAGTTCCGTCAAGTACGGAACTATTAAAAGTCCTTAACTGTTTCATGACGCCCGGAGCATTTAAGACAAAACACCTACCGCCTTCGTAAAGTTCAAAAAGCTAATCACTGGAAACAAGATTTCTTGGTTGTTTGTTCTTTTGACTTACTTTCCTTAAGACTTCCCCCCTTCATTACCTTCTAATAAACCAAAATACCACCACCCCTTCCTACCCATTTGAATGATGAAAATAAAAATAGAAGACAATGTCGACAGACAGGCATGATAGGGAAAAAAAGAGAAGAGCAACGTGGAAATGGTTCCCTCTGGGACATGATCATTACTTCATTAGGTGTGCAAACACAAGTATAAGACTCTTTCTCTGGTTTTCCATAAATAGCCATTCAGAAGCACAATGGCATAAGCCTCGTCTAAATCGTTTATGAACAAGCTGCTTGAAATGATGAGACGAAGATTGAGGTGCTTGAGAAATTATGATAATCCATCACGAAAGATGAATTCATCTACAAAGTAGTAATGGCTCGGAGGAAATTAGTTTTCATAAATTAAAATAACTTATAATATTTTGTAGGCTGATATAAGAACATTCGAAAATGTCCCGTTTGATTGTTATTTACAATCAGAAATCAGATGCATTTCCATAATTTTAAAATTCACGAATTTCTAAAATAAATAAGAGATTAAGATATTAATTAAATATACATATATATATATTTCTTCGGTTGTAATATAGGACCAATAGTGTTTCAGAAATTAAGTATAAATTATAATTAATGATTTATGGTTTCATTCCCTCTCTAATACTATTTTTAAATTTAGATTTCTGTAAATTTTAATAAATCTTTTAGATGTCTTGAGGCGTTTTAACAATATTTGTTACCTAGCCGCCTCTATTTATTCTAATTAATTATTGTTATGTTTTAGTAGTACGTTTCTTTTCTTCCACGCGTAGGGAAAAGGGGCGCCCAATTGAGACGATTTAGATTTGTATTGAACGATTAAATAGATTTTTAAGTTCAGTCAATTATTTTACGCGGTACTGTCTCAATTGGTCGTCAGTTGAAACGCGTGGAGGTAATATTTCAATGGAAGGGGCACGGTTTCCTTTTCCCCTGACTAGACAACTATGCAACTCTCAATGAAATATTACCATTTTTGTTAATTGTATACCTTGTTTTTATTGCAAATTCAGCTTTTCCCATTTTGCCAAAAAATTGCAATTTTCATGGCATTATTTGAGTTATATTTTCTTGTGAATTTTTGCTTATGATTTTGAAGTTTTAATTGTATTTAATGTGTAATTTTGGCACTAACGTGCTTCTTCGAATAGGATTCAGAGGGTTTAGGGTGTACTATAGCTTTTGCATTCTTACTTGTTAATAATAGAATTATAAAATTGCAGCTAGATGTGCAGTTTTTACAAAACCATAAAACGCTATCGTTCAAGTTTTAACTTTTTAAAGAAAAATATATATATATATATATTTCGTAAAAAGCAATTTAAAGTAAAAAATTAATTATAGAAATAGGTTTAAAAGAAATTGTAAATAATTCATATTGCTGCGAGCTAATCTACAATATCATTTAACTTCCGAGAACATAAGTATGTAAGGTTTTAGTTAAACTAACAAAGTTCTATTTTAATTTAAATCTTTCTATCCCTTCTCATTTTCAACTTCCCGTTAGAAGAAGCGCGCGTTTTCAGCTTTATGCTAATTTGAAGTGGAGCCAAGTTCTATTTAAACGAAAGGTAGAAACCTCTCAGTGTGAGAGAACTTTCAGTCTCAGACCACAATCATTCTATTAGACGTTCGCCTGACTAGCTAACATTTAAATTCTAAGCCATAGTTCTTTTACGTGATTGCTTATTGAAATAAATCCAAGTGCGTCAGTATTAGTAAATCTTGCTAAGCACCATTTAGTTTAGAGGCCAACCTCGCGTTATGGCTCTGTGACCGACGACTGTTTAATTTCAAATTAGTTTTAGTTTAAATTATTTTATTGTTCATTTTAGACCCAAGTGTGGTCTTTACTTTCTGTATCCCTCCCGAGTTGGGAAGTGGTTTGTAAATAACAGTGACTTAATAAAAGAGGATTTTAAATCCCTTTCAAGTGCAGTTATTCTGCAACTTAATCACAGTATCCGACCACAGAAAATAGCTGCATTCAGCTCCCTGTTCAAGATCAGGACTTTAAGCTGTTCACGAAGATGTTTGCCAAGAATATGCACCGAACACTCAGTCCTGACAAGTAAATCAAGTGCAAGTATCAAAATCTATTAAAAAATATAAAATTGTAATAAATTTTTTTAAATCCTAAAAATAATAAATATGCATAAGTGAATAATTGTTGAGCTGGGCAGAAGGCAGACTTATCATTCAATTCGTGTTTCGTCATTTATATAGGCAAGTGTAAAATTCAAAACCAAAAGTAAAACCAAATAATGTGACCTACTAAAAGCAATTCAAACGAGTGGAACTTTAGAAAAGAACAAATCAAAGCCCATACAAAACAACACCCTTTATAAAACCAATTTTTTAGAAAATCAATTTATTTAGAAACTCTTGCCCGCAAAAAAAACTTCCCCGACACGAATATGCATATAAATAAAAAGATACAGATGCTATTAACATACAAAAATAAACTAGAAACTAAATTAAATAATACTAAAATAATATAATAAAGGTAAGTAAAAAGTAAGTTTTTTGGACTTTTTTGGTACGTCTGTACGTACGTACACACGCATATATCTCGCGTAACTCAAAAACGATTAGACGTAGAAATCTGAAATTTTGTCTATGGGATTGCTATGACATCCGGTTGTGCACCCCTCTTTTTTATTGCAATCGGGAATGCCAAAAGTGTATATATATGAATATCAAAAGTATATACATAATTTTAGACAGTACTATTACAACATGAAAGACCTATTTGGTCAAGAATTTTGCGCATAGAGCTGCAAAATTAAATTGAAAGATTAGAAAAAGGAGTAAAATTCTAAAAGCAATCGCCTAAAAGTAAATTTGATACCTTAGTTTCAGAGTGTATAAATATTTGAACAAATAACTAATTACTGAAAAAGTAAAAGTAATTGCTAAAAAAAAAAACTAAATGTTGGTATTGAAAAAACTCATTGTAGTTTTAGCTTGTGATTTAAATATGTAATTTTGCTTGTGCCTAAAAATGCTTTTAGTTTTTTAAATGTTGAGTCTTTTCAACACCAATATTTAGTTTTTTTCTTTTTTTTTTTTCAATTGCTTTTACTTTTTTAGTAATGATCATTTGTTCAAAGTATTTTTACACTCTGGAATTAAGGTATCAAATTTACTTTTAGGCGAATGCTTTTAGAATTTTACTCCTTTTTCTAATCTTTATACATATATATATATATAGAGAGAGAGAGAGAGGAAGAGAGAAGCTTAGGAATTATTACCTCAAAAAATTGTGAAGTAATTTAATTATTCCCTTACAAAAATTTGTTAATTTTTCTATATTTAAAACCACTCGTGGTCAGTTTATTTTAAACACGAAATTGAATAGATCTAACCGAAAAAAAAAGTATTTTGTTAATGACTTATCCTAATATAATGACTAAATGTTACACTTGCAACACTCCAATAACTAATTCATTACATCGGTACTAGCCTAAGGACTTTTTAAATATAAACACATGGTATGGTCATAACTCTTAAACCTCCATAAAACTCCTATACCTTGAGAAAATCGCAATAAGACTTTTGAATTCTTAATCGATGTTAGATTTTACTATTTCCAAATTTAAAAAAAATTAAATCACATTCAAACGGGCGTTTTTTTAACATTTTGTGTGTTACCTTTATTCATTAAATATCATGTTCTTCGCACTTAAACCATAAAATTCAGTTAAGAACAATATCGCAAAGTAATTTTAAACTGAGCATACCTTTAGAATTTTCTATACAAAGTCTAGAGCGCTGGAAATAAAAATGTTTTTTCTGTACAACGTTGCCATGGCTCGCTTTGAAATCCTGAAATTTGTTATTGAAACATTTTTTAAAGTTTTTTCAAAATATGAAATCGGTAATAAAACAAATTCCAGGTTCTAAGGTTGAATTATAAAAGGTTATGCCACATAAAGTTCAATTCACCAGCAAAACCACAAAAATGTTTAAAAACAGCACATCTTTAGAATTCCCGATGGAGTATCAGAGGTTGCCATACATATTTTTATATTCACTATATTATTTCTTTAATAAGTAGCCGCTCGCGGTGCCATCTGCCTAAAATGGTTATCCTAAAAAAAGAAAAAGTACATAATAATTTTAAAGACTTCAGCTAATGTAATTTTACAAAAATATTGAACATTTCTAATTAGACCTCTTGTGACTTTAGTATGTATGTTTATTGAATACAATCGAATTAAAAAGTAGAAAAAAATATTCTTAAATACTGTGTTTATTGCTTTTAAATCGCTTAGTTTATTACTTAATAACCTTTCAGAATAAATTTTAAAGCAGATTAGCTTTAAATAGTCAAATTCTTAAAATAAATAAATATCTTATTTACCCGAAATGGCGAAAGTTTCGCGCGCTGGAGATAAGTGTTTTATTTCGAACAGTGTTGCCACTGCCTGCTTTCAAATAGCTGAATTTGTTATCAAAAATCATTAAAGTGCACATGTTGGGTGGAGGACTACATTATTCAAAATTTGACGGCTCTAGGTATCATCGTTTTTGCACAGCGCAACGAACATACATAAATACATGCTGATTCTTCATTATTAATTCCTTTGAAAATAATACAGGGCAAGAATACTCAGTGGCAACAATCTGAAAAGTGATACGCCAACGCAAAATTCCATTTCAAACCTAATAGTCCCTTACGGGCCGATAAAAAGAATTTTCCAACAGATTTTAATTTGAGCAGAGTTGATAAAGATAGCCGGAAATTGACAGTGAATATTAAAAAATGTACTTTTATTTACACAGATTATCATAAATTAAAACTGAAAGCAACACAGTGTTCTTTAAAGTTTTAATATTTATTTTTTCATTACAGCTTGTAATTTTCACAACCTGTTTGTTAAAGCGCATCCCGAAGTATGTCTTAATGTTTATAGTGCTTTGAATAATTTGTTTTATTAATGATATAAATTTTAAAGACCTTTAAAATAAATATGAAACATTTCAGATTTTCACCTCAAAGGATTTAGTAATGTTTTCTACGTTTTCGCTCAGCTTGCAGTCTACCAATCCATTCTTGCACTCACAGCTGCTAACTCACTTCTTTTTGTCTTTTTAGCTTTATTACAAAAAAACATTTTCTTCGCACTCACGAACTTTAAAATTTAATTATATTAATTTTCATTATTAAATTTAATAAACTAGAGTAATTTTCAAGTAACAGTTATATGGTACTAAATACCATTTATTCATTACTAAGTGAATACATCATTTCTAACCGCGTAAAAACATAATCACGGCTAACAAATGTAGCATATTGTTACACCTAAAATGTTCACTTTGATTACACATGTAAGCGTAGAATGTGAAAATGATTAAAAAGATATTTAAAAAATGCTTACGAACTGCCCAGAGAGTTGTGTGCATTCTAATTATTTTTAATTCTTTTTTTCCAATTTAGCGAATGTATTTTCGATAAACTCAATCCTAATTGTTAACTGAATTTACATCTTTTTTTTTTTTGAAAATAAAGATAAATGCGGTGAAGCTATAACATCCAGTTATCTTACAATGCGATATTTACTTCAGCATCCCTACAGTTTCATTTTTCAACAATAATTTGGCATTTCTTTCATAATTCCTTTTCAAACCAATTGCCACCTAACCGGTATAGTGGTTAGCGTCGCTGACTGCCGTGCCGAAGGGCTCGGGTTCGATTCCCGGAGAAGGCATGGATGTTTGTTAATGTATAGTGTCGGTGAGGCATGGCGGCACTTTAAATATGGGGCGAGCCGAAAGTCCTCTCGTATGGATTGGTGGGAGAGGAGAGGGGTGGGATGGGAGCCCCTTGAATTCCCCCCCTGGGGTGCTCTCCCTCAAAATTAGGGGTGGAAAATAGAAGTCCAACCTCTCTTCGGAGTAGGCTCTGGCAATCATTCTTCCATGTGGTAATACACAGGACAACAACAAACCAATTTAAATTTATCTTAGCTTAAATTTCAGGCTTGCGTGAACTCTTTTACAACACCCCTCTGTTCTGTAAACATGTAACCAAAGTAGGAAATGCCCTAGAAATCACTTGCAGAGCAGAAACTATTGTAACTGCATGTTATTTTAAGAATACCTTTTCTTTTCTTTGTAACTAACACTTTATATCCTTCTTTAGTAGCATTATCTATTTTCGAATAATTCCAGTAAATCATATTGACATCAATTCACAAGTTTAAAAATTTGAAATGGTTCTAGAACTCTCAGTTCTTTTCAGTGTTATACAATAGGTTTCAAATTGTGACAGGGACCTTCGGAGGTTCCTGTAAGGGTGCCGCAAATCAAAATTCGAAGGGATTGTTTAATATCATGCGGAAAGCAAATCCAACAATCTCAAATAATTAAATAATACTTCTTTATTTCATTTGTGATTGTTGCCTAAAGTAATGTGTAGTGAATCTCCTTTTATAAGTAAACTGTTTGTTACAACTAATGAAATAATGATTTTCTTTATATTTTTCGCATAAAATGCCCGCAGCGCTGATATATTTTCAATACTTTTTAATATTTATTTATTAATAACATTTATTAGCCCAGAAGGGCTACTAATTTCGCTTTAACATTTTGCGGTGGTTCACTATAAATGTCGGTTCACTTTTCAAATTGCTGCCACCAAATATTAGAGCCCCATATTATATTTAAAAAGATTAAATAATGAAGAATCTGCATAAATGTATGTATGTTTCTCGCACTGTGATAAAACAACGATACCTAGAGCGATCGAATATTGAATAACATAATCCTTCTGCGAATATGGGCATCTGGAAGCCCAATTTTGAAATTTGGAATTTGTTTTATTATCGATTTCATATTTTGTAAAACTTTAACGAATTTTTGATGAACAAACTCAAGGATTTCAAAGCGAGCAATGGCAACGCTGTACAGAAAAAACATTTTTATCTCCAGCGCCTGAGACTGCGTATCGGAAATTTTAAAGATATGTTCATTTTAAAATTATTTTGCGATATTGCCGTTGAATTCAATTTTATGGTTTAAGTGCGAAGAACATGATATTTAATAAATAAAGGTAACACACGAAACCTTAAAAAAAAACGGCCGTTTGGGCGTAATGTAAAATCTAAAAGCTTTCAGATTTTTATTTTTATTTTAATATTCATTTATTAATAACTTTTAGTTCTATTTTACTTTTTAATAATATTATTATTATTTAATAGTGAGGTTTTCTCGAAAATGAATTTTAGTTTTAGAGGTTCTGCTTGCAGTTTAAGTGATTACAGGGATTACAGTTATGAAGATTACAGTTTTAAGGGATTCTGTGAACCAATCAAAACTGAAGATAGACGTTAAGAATTCGTTCTGAACCTTTTTCGCGCCATTCACCTCTTTCACTATTGCTAGGCGATCATTCCGTCTCACTCGTTCCCAAAACTTGAAAATATATATATATATATAAAGATAAGCAAAAAGAGTAAAATTCTAAAAGTAATCGCCTAAAAGTAAATTTGATAGCTACGTTTCAGAGCTTAAAAAAACTTGAAAAAAAAAATAATTACTAAAAACTAAAAGTAATTGGGGAGAAAAAACTAAACGTTAGTATTGAAGAAATTCAACATTTAAAAAAATTTTAAACAAGTAACTAATTAAAAACCATTTTAAACATTAAATGCTTAAAATTATTTTAATCCTTAAAACGGTTTTTAATTATTCACATGTTTAAAATTGTTTTAAATGTTGAATTTCTTCAATACCAACAATTAGTTTTTAGCTTTTTTTTTGCATATACTTTTACTTTTTAGTAACTATTTTTTGTTCACGTTTTTTTAAACTCTGGAACGTAGGCATCAAATTTACTTTTAGGCGATTGCTTTTAGAATTTTACTCTTTTTGCTTACCTTTAAATTTAATTTAATTAATCGACGCGGTATTGTCTCAATTAGTCGTCAGTTGAAACGCGTGGAAGTAATATTTCAGCGAAAGGGGCAAAGTTCTTTTCCCCTGATGAAACAACTATGCAACTCTTGCTGGGATATTACCATTTTCTATTGTATACATTGTTTTTATTACAACTTCAGCTTTTCCCAATCTTGCCCATAAATTACAATTTTCTAAGCATTATTTGAGTTTTATTTACATGTTAACCTTTGCTTAGGATTCTAAGTTTTAATTGTATTTAATGTGTAATTTTGGCACTAACGTGCTTTTTCGAATAGGATTTTAGAGGGTTTAGGATGTACTATGGCTTTTGGCATTCTTACTTGTCAATAATA
>KK115242.1:337268-363056 GCA_000611955.2 Stegodyphus mimosarum | reverse complement strand
ATATTTTCTAGCAGAAACATTTTACACAAAAGTGTACGTTTTTTCCACCAAGTTTATTATATTTTAAGTACTTCTTTCTTCAAATTTAACAGCTTCATTACTTTAAGCAAGAGGGCCCCCATTTTTTAGATTTTCTTGATTTCTTCGGTTGTAATATAGGACTAATAGTGTTTCAGAAATTAACTATAAATTATAATTGATGATTTGTGGTTACATCCTCTCTAATACTATTTATAAATTTAGTTTTCTGTAAAATTTTTGAGGTCTTGAGGCGATTTTAAAATTATTTGTTACCTAGGTGCCTCTTTTTATTCTTTAATTCTAATTAATTCTTGTTTTGTTTTGTATTGTTTTTCTTCCACGCGTAGGGAAAAGGGGCGTCTAATTGAGACGATTTAGATTAATATGGAAGATGTAATAGATATGAAAATTTTGTCAATTAATCGACGCGGTATTGTCTCAATTGGTCGTCAGTTGAAACGCGTGGAAGTAATATTTCGGCGAAAGGGGCAAAGTTCTTTTCCCCTGATGAAACAACTATGCAACTCTCGCTGGAATATTACCATTTTCTATTGTATACATTGTTTTTATTACAACTTCAGCTTTTCCCAATCTTGCCCATAAATTACAATTTTCTAAGCATTATTTGAGTTTTATTTACATGTTAATCTTTGCTTCTTTCTTGGATTCTAAGTTTTAATTGTATTTAATGTGTAATTTTGGCACTAACGTGCTTTTTCGAATAGGATTTTAGAGGGTTTAGGATGTACTATGGCTTTTGGCATTCTTACTTGTTAATAATATATAAGTATATATATATACTTATATTTAGATAAGTTTTTAAGTGATTTATAAATTAAATAAGAAAATGTCTAGATATTGATGAACATCGAAACATAAATAAAAAAAGTTTTTTTTTACACTCTTGTAAACTAAAAACGTTAAGTAAAGGGCTGATCGCATTCCTTCTTGAAGCTATGAAATTCCCACACTATCGTGTGTGGGGGGGGATTCCCCCTGGTTGAAAATATTATATGTTGGGAATCAATTACGCGTCTTTGAGAGTTCATACTGCTAAATAAGATTTCGTCTTACCAAACGGGAAGAAAAACTGCAAAACGTGAAACAATCCGCTACTATTGTTTAATAGATTTATTTACAAGATTTTTTTTTAATATTTCGGAAACAGAAATCAAAGCCTACCCGTGGTGATGCATTTTACGACTACAATTTAATGGCTGGGGTAAAACGCCTCGAATTCTTTTGCCTTTACAACTCTCACACCGTTTTTCCTCCCATCTCGCCTCATAATGCCATTATGCGTCTAATGAAACCGAGACCCCAGCCAGCAAGCATCGCTTGAGAAAAGCTGTAATTATATTTATCCAGCAGAATCGCCTTTGAAAAAGATTCCAATTAACTTAAAACAGGGGCAATTACTGCTAGCAAGGTGCTGGCTGGCGTATAATGAGCTTATTACGGTAGAACGCCATTGCTCCTTTGCTGTTGTTTCTGGATTCCCTCCTCACCTCACACGACTACCCCCCTTCTTCGTCCGCAATCTCGACCCCCTTCCTTCCCCCCACCGCATCTTTGCACTTTTGAAATGCAGAGGGGGCGGTATTTAGCGAAGGGACGTAGATTTCAGCTCCTGAGTCGAAGTGCTCTCCGATGACGTCACAGACGTGAGCAAACGTAATCAATCACTCGTAACAATTGCTTCTAAAGTCTTAGGTTCCTGCTGCTTGAGCTCTCAACTCGCACCGTCTGAAATTCAGATCAGAGATTGCTAAGTAACGAACAGTGATTCAGAACGGCTTCAGTGTTATGTAAACAAAAGTATTTAGGTGTAAGAATAATTGATTAAAAGGTGCATTTCAGTTCGGTAAGGAGCTAAGTAACGTGTCATTCTAATAATATATCATAGTTCTACAAATGCCAGTTTCAGATTTAAATAAGCCTTTTAATTTACGTTAAAATGAATTAGTTTTCAAGGACTGAAAATGTAATTTAAACAGATTTTGGTACTCAGAGCGTGTTCAGGATGAATGCCTGCAGCAAACAACAACAGCAATGCTTGAAAGCTTAAATACACAAAATACGGAAAAAGAAGCTACACATATTTATATCTAATAATTTAGTTCATATGTTATCTCTAATTAGTATAATTCTCCTGTTAAACCTTCGGGAAGCTTCGTCTTCGAAATTTACGACTCACAGAATACAGCCAAAAAGTAAAATTTAACTAAGCAATTTATTTAAAGTCTGTCTTTCAAATAGAGATAAAATTTAGCAAAAATTTATGCAACGCTACTCTCAAAAGTACCTTTTAATACTTCACTATCCAGTTCCGGCTCTTGCGGATTCTAACACTGCGAGCTAATAAATACAACAATGCTGACCAGAAACAAATTGGCACACGGATTGGCAATCACCCTTTGACAACCATCCCTCTAGTGACTGAAGAAGTAAACTGCTTTTTGGATGAAGCTTTCTTCTGAAACTAAAAATTATCTCGTCGTTTAAATTCAACTTAATTTGCATTCTGGTGAAGGCTAACGGAAGAAAGAGAAGCTACAGAAAATAATTAACATAAAAATAAAGTTTTAGCTAAAATTAACCTAACAGTTCTGACGGACTGCTTAGCTATTAAATGTGTCGCCACTTTTATCGCATTGCCTGAACTGAAATGCCTGTCTGTGAATAGCTTAATTAATTAATTAATAATAAGTTCATTTATAAGGCCGCTGAAGCAACACACACGTTAACAGTCCAACAAGCATGGTCGGCGGTAAACTTTTTTCCGCCCGGTGCAAACCTCACGAATCCAAAATTCTGAAGACCGATTCTTTCCTAAATTCTAACAATTTTGCCGCTCCTAAATTCTGCCGGTTGCACATGCTCTGGCGCCTGCCCTGCCAACAAGAAATGCCATCAGCAAAAGTGCTCATTAGCAAAAGGAGTTGCGTAATTTCATTATCTCATGGCTACTGTACTATATTTTGGTATTCTAAAAAACAATCTACATTTTTTTCCATCGCCATGTAAAGATTGCGCTTGGATTTTATCTTCCTAATTTATGAAATAATGCTTTTATTATTTTTACCAGATAGTATTAAAAGGCAGATAGTGTCCATCTGAAGAAGACTATCTCCCTATGACAACCATCTCTGAAAGTGATCCACATTTCTTTTAACTGTAGAGTCATTAGGCTATTTTGAAGCAAGAGACGTGAAAAATGTGCAGTGCACTCGCCGGGATTCGAACCTGGACCTCTCGAATACGCGTCGAGTATGCTACCGTTACACCACGAAAGCATGCAGAAAGAAAGGGGAAAATGAAAGCCAGTACTAGACCTGTAACAATGCTTCTTCTGTTGATAATTGAAAATAGTTTGTATCCTGAATTTGGAACCTTATATACTCCCGCTTTTGAAAGACGACTGGGGATTTGAGGACCCAATCACCAGATCCTGGTGGTGAAGAATCATTCTTCACCACTACATTTTAGTTCGGGCGCCACTGTAGAGACATTAAGTTGTTTTTCGAAACAAGGAATTCTAAGGAATCCGTAGTGCCCTCACCAGGACTCGAATCTGGGCCTCTCGAATACGCGCTAAATGTGCTACCGTTACACCACGAAGGCATGCAGAAAGGAGAGAGAAAATGCCTTATAGAGCATAAAGATTGGTATTGAGCATGATCGTTCTAAATTGAGCACCCTGACAAAAGACAAAAGTCATTTGTAACCGTAGATAGTCCTCTTACGGAGGGCACACTGCAATGTTCGTATACAAATCAGAGTATAGAGATTGACAAATCGGCGTAGTTAAATATTTAATTCCATTTCAGACTTTCTGATTTAAGATAAATTCGTAATCATCATCAGAAGAGTTGAAAAAAGCAGTTGTTAAACGAGGGGTGGGGAAATAATTCCGAATGGTATCATCATTATGAATTATTAAAAGATTAAAACTTATAAAACTAAAGTATCATATGGGATCAGTCTATTACTTCATTTCCAAAGGGCTATTTTCATGTCTTTATCAAATCCAGAAAGAGCTTCGGCGATTTTTGAAAGGGAGATTCTAAGAACTACTTTTGGTGCTGTTTTGGAGAATAATATATGGCGCAAACGGTACAACTTCGAACTCTACAAAATTTATAAAGACGATGTTATTAAATCCATAAAATTAAGTAGAATCAGATGAGCAGGTCATCTCCTGAAAATAAATGCAAAGAAAACGGCCCCGTGGAGGTCTTTCTAAGGGAAACTGGTTCGTATAAACGTTATACATGAGGGAAAACACGAAAATGCCCATGCAGCCAGTCCGTTCGCGGGATTCGAACCTCGGACCGAACTACCAGTGTTCAGTGACTTTGCAGCTGGTGGACCCTTCTACTTTTCTATTAATGGCAGTCGACTGCGTAAAGGCAGTACTATGATTCGCTCTTTAGATGTAATAACTACCATGACTGTGAATTTATTCAATTGCTGCAGTATGTGAGTACCTTTCAAAGCGTGTTTCATATTTTTTATAACGTTGTGAGTAAATGTTAATTTTATAACAGTTACTTTTAATTTTGAAATACATTCCTATCTTATCTACACTCACGTTTGTGAAAATTGCAACACCATGAAGGACTTACGCGAGTGAGCTGAAATTTTCAGGAAATGCAAAGTAGCGCATGATATGCAAATGATTAGAATTGCAAATCCGTAGCGCATGCGTATGCTGAGCAGTGCCCTCTGAACGGCTGATGGATCCGAATAAATAGACGGCTGTAGCGAGGCGTGTATGGTTATCGGTGGTTATCTGCTAGTTGGTAAACGTTAACTCAATCTGTACTTATGCCTCGTCGACGAAAGAGAGCGAGATTTGAACAACTTACAGAGTTTGAACGAGGGAGAATCATCGGCCTTCGTGAAGCTGGATTGTCGTATCGTGCAGTAGCCTCTCGTGTGCAGCGTAACAGCAGCACAGTGATGCGCGTTTGGAAGCAGTGGACGGACGAGTGTCGGACAACTCGGAAATCCGGGAGTGGACCCCGAAATGTGACGTCAGCTCGCGATGATAGACACCTGGTCCGCATGGCGCGGACGGACCGTACAGCTTCCTCTAGACAATTGGCAGCACTGTGGTCAATAGCTACAGGTGTTTCATTGTGTGCTTCATCAATTCGTAGACGTCTGCTGCAGTGTGGACTGCGCGCACGGACTCCTTTATACAGGATCCCCCTAACGCACGACCATCGCCGCCTGCGGCTACAATGGGCCAATCAGCATAGAGACTGGCGTGCTGATTGGCAGCATGTCGTGTTTTCTGACGAATCCCGCTTTAATTTGTGGTACCATGATGGCCGCATTCGTGTCAGACGCTATGCCGGTGAACGCCACCTTCCGGAGTGCATTATCGAACGCCACAGTGGACGAACACCCGGAGTTATGGTCTGGGGCGCCATAGCATATCATAGACGATCTCAATTGCTACGAATTGTGGGCAATCTGAACAGCAACCGGTATATCCGTGAAGTTCTACAGCCCGAAGCTGTTCCCTTCCTTCAAAGCTTGCCAGGCGCTGTATTTCAACAGGACAATGCCCGCCCTCATACTGCTCGGATTGTTAAATCCTTCTTTGCAGCGCAGCAGGTACAGCTTCTTCCTTGGCCTGCGTGTTCCCCGGATATGTCGCCAATTGAACATGTGTGGGATGTCATTGGTCGGCGTCTTGCTCGTGATCCTCGTCCTGTTGCGTCTGCAGACGAACTTTGGGTACGCGTACAAACGATATGGAATGCTCTTCCTCAGTCAGACATTCAAACTTTGTTTGACTCCATGCCACGTCGTGTAGCAGCATTTATTGCGGCGCGTGGTGGCCACACAAAATACTGATTCTGATCTCTTGTTCTTGTTTGTTTGCTTTGAACATTTAATCATTTATTTGTACCACTACCACTCAACTGTGTATTAAATTGCATTCAATTATGACGATTCCTTCTTGGTGTTGCAATTTTCACAAACGTGAGTGTAGTTTCAACTTACAACTCCCTACCAGAAGAGTTTTTAGAATCGCGTTGAACGCAAATGAGTTAGAAGTAGTATTTACAGGAAGTTCAACTAACTTCAAAAAGAGGGAATGCTTAGGAGTCCTTAGTGTTTGCCTTCTGGCTAATTCATTACTGAAGCTGTTACGCTCGGCCGTATTATACGTGCTTATTGATATTTGGCGACTAGTTTAATTTAAGGGCCAACTAAATTAGGTAATTGTGTCTAGTCTTAGTCTAGTTTAATCATTTGATACTTGGTCAACATGTTATCTACTAAATAAATTTTGTTGTGATATCTCTTGTCTTTCTTGGTGTTGGACTTTGGGTGGCCAGCAGTGTATTATTATAAAAGTAGGAAAACAGTTTCAAAACAGAAAGAAATGTTTCATGTATTTTAACCATAATACTGCATTTCATACTTATTTACAGTAAGATTTAATTCACGTTTTGAGCTCAGTATGCTACTATTCCGCGCACCTACCTGTTGTAAAAGTAATATTGCCGCAGTAAAAAGTCGCACAAATGCGGCACAGTTTAAAACTACGTAAGGTATTATTAAAAAAAAAAGATATTATCCGTTGTTAAAAAAAGTGTTGTAATTTGATTCCCGACTGAAGTTGCAACGCTAATTAAAAACTAATGCTACTATTATTTGCTTCGAAACAAACCACATTTAAACGACCCAACTAAGAGATACATGCAGCTCACGAAATGCAGTCTGAGGATGTCTGCTATACCTATAACATACTCTACCGCAAGGGATTTCCAATCTTTTCCTTTTATCGAACTTTTCTAAAAGAATGATTTTCATCACCGACCCCCTTTTCTTCTCCACAATGTGCAGAATCTAAAACAATCACGGCACAAATAACTGCACAAAAATAACTTGAAGATAACAATTAGATTAAGAATACGAAGAAATGTTTTTAAAAAATTGTTTATTAAATTTATGTTTAATTTTTTTGTATTACTATTATTTTTTATTTTACAAATAATACAAATTTTAATTACTGTAGTGGCTACGCTCGATATATTGAATTCTGTTAATAATTATTATTATTTTTTTAATATTCGAATCTTGATTATACCTATTAGTGTAGCCGTTGCATATTTGGTTATCAATCCCTTCCTTGATTTTCATTCAGTCCAAGGGGTCGGTACCAAGCCGTTGGGAACCCCTGTTCTGTAAGTGATCATTCGTACACGGTGATAATTACTAGTCCAGCACAGGAGACAAATGAAAAAACGACAAAATCCGTTATGTACATCTGCTTTCTCTTTCATTTTGTACTAAAGCCTTTTGTGCTGGATCTTGTATTATAGTCAATATTTTACGGCAGCTGTAAATTTCATATGCCTTTGGCAGATGATGAGCAAATCTTACAATGATATTTAACAAAAATATATATATATAAAAATCTGAAAACTTCCAAATTTTACATTACGCCCAAAGGAGCGTTTTTTTAACGTTTTGTGTGTTACCTTTATTTATTAGATACCATGTTCTTCGCACTTAAACCATAAAATTTAGTTCAACAGCAATATCGCAAAATAATTTTAAAATGAGCATTTCTTAGAATCTCCGATCAGAGCGGCGACATCACTTGCCTCAGGCGAATCACTAGAAATGGCGCCAAATTGGCTAAGCGAATTCGAAAATTACCTTAATTATGTTTTCAATTTGTCGGTTATTATTAGGAAGAAATAAGCTTCGGCAAACTTTAATTAATAAAACAATAGGAAGAACTGCAAGAAAACCTGGAAATTAATGCAATGTGTATTCAAATGTTACTTCTTATTTTTTAAAAGAGGATTTTTAGTCCAAAAGGGCAATTTGCCGAGAAGGACTATCTGGCATTTTGCGTTGATTCACTATAAGCGTAGTTTCACTTTTCTAATTGTTGCCACCAAATATTATCGCCCTATATTACATTTAAAGAAATTAAATAATGAAGAATGTGCAAAAATGTATGTATGTTTCTCGCATTGCGATAAAACGACGCTACCTAGAGCTATCGAATTTTGAATGACATAATCCTGCTGCAAATACGGGCATCTGGAACACCAAATTGGAAATTTGAAATTTGCTTTATTATCGATTTCATATTTTGTAAACTTTTAACGAATTTTTGATGAACAAACTTAAGGATTTCGAAGCGAGCAATGGCAACGTCGTACAGAAAAAACATTTTTATCTCCACCGCGTGAGACTGTGTATCGGAAATTCGAAAGATATGCTTATTTAAAAATTATTTTGCGATATTGCTGTTGAACTGAATTTTATGGTTGAAGTGCTAAGAAAATGATATTTACTAAATAAAGGTTACACATAAACGCCCCTTTGGACGTAATTTAAAATCTGAAACATTTCAGTTTTTTTTTTCTTTCTTTCTTTCTTTACTCTTTATTTTAACATTTTCATTTGAAAGTTATAAACAATTGGCTATATTAATTTTCTGAATTTAGAAAGCTACGATTAAAAATATTTTAAGAATTATGATATTTTTCTATTATTATTTCTATTATTATATTATTATATATTGATATGATATTTCCGATACACAGTCTCGCGCGCAGGAGATAATTTTCTTTTCGTACAGTGTTGCCATTCCTTGCTTTGAAATCGTTGAATTTGTTAATCAAAAATTCTTTAATGTCTGACAAAATATGAAATAGATAATAAAACAATTCCAAATTAGGGCTTCCAGATGCCCATATTCGGTGAAGGATTACGTTATTCAAAATTTCGTGGTTCTGGGTACCGTTGTTTTATCATAATACGAGAAACATACATACATTTATGCAGATTCTTCATTATTTCATTTCTTTAAATAAAATACAGAGTTGTAACATTTGGTGGCAACAGTTTGAATAGTGAATCAACGCAAAATGCAAAAACGAAATTAATATCCCTTCTGGGCTAAAAATAATTTTAATATTCTCTAACAGAGGAATAATATTTTAAATTTCACATAATACTATCACAATATTTTTACAATTTTCATCTCGCTTTGCACAGCAATAACAAAACGAAATAAATAAATCTACTAGTGATTCGTCAAGAAGAAACCACTCCAAAACTTATAACAGCAGCTACCTCGAACTAAACTTAACCCCTACAAGAAATCTAATTCATAACTGAACTTAACCCCACAAGAAATCTAATTAGAAAAATGAAAAGTAAAACATCCCAGAAGTTAGGGTGTAAGAAATTCAAATTTCATTTATATAAACGTCCCCGGAGAAGGCCATTTACGTTCTTCATCTTAATAGGGAGGCAAGAGAGAGAGAGGAGGGGTCGGCACAAGGAGTCCGAATGCAAAAGGGGGAGCGCCACCTGAAGGTAGATACGCAAATGAACAGGAGGGGGGATGAGGAAAAATGAGAGAAAACCAGTGCAATATATTCGAAGTGACAGATCCCTACCCACTCCCCAGTGTACGACGATTAAAGATATCCGAAAAGGGCGCATGTTTTCTATTGGGAAGTGTAATTAAAAACTGACTAAACTTATCTGATGAAGGAGAGGAAGGATTAATATTAAATAATTAAAAAAAAGGAGAAAAATGGCTCCAGAAAAAAAAAAGTTAAAGGAAGGAAAAAATAACGTAATGTCGTTTATGATCCAAAGAACAGATAAGACGCTAAAAATGAGTTACAATAATTAAAATTTCGGAAAGAAACAACGGTACGGCGAAGAAAATATATACTTTTATTTATTTTATTTTATTTATTTCAAAAAAACTGTTGTAAAAGGCAGTGTTCTTAAAGAATATGAGTCTTGCCACTAAGTAGATAATTTACTCCTTATTGAGTTGACACCGCTAGGATTTTCGAATGAACTGACGCACCCCCACCTCCTCTGCCGCTGCTTCCAATTTTCCTCCCTCTTACGCTTGGATAGCTATTAGACGTGCGGAATAAAAGAGCGCCAATTTGGCGCCACCTATAAAAAAGCCTGAGTTTTTGAGGTACTTAAAAAAACAATGTCGGTTATTAAAGGCTTAACAGCGACAATCAATCAATTTTCGGTGCAAATAATAGTTCCATAAAATGTTAATTCAAGTGTTAAATATCACGTAAAATGCTTCTATTATATAAAACAATTCGTGACTGGTTTTAATCACACAAGCGCAAAATTAAGAAATTATTACATGGTAAGACTGGCAAAATGACGATCGCCATCAGTGATGAGATTAAAAAAATATTAAACCTTTTTAATTATTTGCGAATTTCATTATTACTGGCAACACCGGTAGTTCGCTCCATGTTCGGTTTCCCACAAACAGGCTGGCTGTATGTGGTTTTTGTAATTTATTCCGTATGTAATATGAATACAACCAAATTTCCCTCAGAGAGATTGCGAAATGCCATGCTTCGAATCTGCTATTTCCTTAACATGCTTGATCAGCTCTGAAAATTTCGGGGCGATTGTTGTCAAGCAGTCCGACAGATTTTCCTGTCAGTGACACTGCGTCCCAGAACCAATCTTCACATACTTGATAATCCCTGAAGCTTTCATAGGTTCTGTTGCTGGGTAATCCGATAGCTTTCCTTGTCAATGACAATGCGCCCCTGAACCAATCTTCATATACTTGATCATTCCTGAAGCTTACATAGCCTCTATTGTTGGGCAATCTGATAGCTTTTCTTGTTAGTGATACTGTGGCCCAGAACCAATCATCACATACTTGATCATCCCTGAAGCTTTCATGGCCTCTTGTTGGGTAATACGATAGCTTTCCTTGTCAATGACATTGCGCCCCAGAACCAAACTTCACACACTTGATCATCCCTGAAGCTTTCATGGCCTCTTGTTGGGTAATACGATAGCTTTTCTTGTCAGTGACATTGCGCCTCAGAGCCAATCTTCACATACTTGATCATCCCTGAAGCTTTGATGGCCTCTGTTGTTGGGTAATCCGATAGCTTTCCTTGTCAGTGGCATTGCGCCCCAGAGCCAATCTTCACATACTTGATCCTACGTGAAGCTTTCATGGCCTCTGTTGTTGGGTAATCCGATAGCTTTTCTTGTAAGTGATACTGCGGCCCAGAACGAATCTTCACATGCTTAATCACCACTGAAATTTTCGTAGCGATTGTTGTTGGATAGTCCTACAGCTTTCCTTATCAGTCGTTATTGCGCCATGAAATTTTCAGGGATGATCAAGTCCACATACTTGATCATTCCTGAAAATTTCATGGCGATTGTTTTTCGGTAGTACTGACATCTTTCCTTATAAACGATATTGTGTCCCAAAACCAATCCTCGCATACTTGATCCTCCCTGAAAATTTCATCGCGTCTGTTGTTGGGTAATCCGATAACTTTCCTTGACAGGGACATTGCGCCCTAGAAACAGTCTTTACATACTTGATTACAACTGTAATTCCGTGGCAGTTGTTTTTGAATTGTCCGATAGCTTTCCTTGTCAGTGACATTGTGACCCAGAACCAAACTTCACGTATTTGATCACCAATGAAAACTTCATAGCGATTGTTGTCGGGTAGTCCGTCAGCTTTCCTTGTTAATGAGAATGCATCCCAGAATCAACACTCTGTAGATAAAACAGCATTTCACGATTACTTGAATTTTCCAAACATGAAATCCTCTTATTTTGATTACTTGCTTAATCGTTCAAATGGAACCTCAACTCGCTGAAAAAATACATTCATATCCTTTTAACGACTCCAGCAAGAGTATGGACACTTCTTACGTAAGTCACATTGCATGGAACATTGATCAATGAATGAGTTATACTTTATACGCTGAATGAGTTATTGCAGGAATACGCTGTTCATTTTTAGATCTTTAAATATCGATATCGAGCACATCTGCGGCCCAGCAAGTTGCTGAACGGGCAGGTTGCATGGGTGTTTTCATGGTTTTCTCCATGTGTAACTGTGCATAAAAGACAGTTTCCATTAGAAATTCCTCCATAAAGGCACATCTTCTCTTCTTCTCCAGATAGTTACAGCCAACCTAATCAAATATTGATATCATTTGCCATTCAACTTGCCATTTAATCGCTTATGAAATTTATGCATTCATTACATAATAAACAAACAAATTAGAAATTAAATTTATCGTTAATCTTTTATGCTAATTTATTTATGTCATATATTGGTTAGGCCTGCGAGCTGCTGAGTTCCGAATCCAAACTGATGCATCATCACCTTCGTGCGAAATTTATTCAAGGGCTCAGGTGTCAGATGATGAAAATAAAGTTATCATTAAAAAGAATAAATAGAAATACGATTTTCGAAATTTTAATATTTTTTTAGTTATTACTTAAACAATGATGACATGTACTGTTATTTGTCAAGTAAATAACAACAAGAAATATTAAAGTGTAAAAAACTGCTTTGCGAAAAAGAATTTTCTGGGGGTCCCTTTAAACAATACAGAAGAGAAATCGAAAAGATAAGGAAAAAAGAAGGCTATCAAAAATACTCCGGCAAAAATATCTCTCAAACAAATAAAAAACTTTTATCTGACTTTCAAGTCCACCTCGCAAAAACCAGCTTTTAATCACACGAATCTAAATAAATAAAAACAAAATGAAACTCCCGATATTAATCGCTACCCAGTTACTATCTTTTAAAATCTTTTTCTCGATCGAGCCTCTATAAAAGCTGCTGTTGCCACCTAAAGTTTCTTAATACCTGGAGGACATTGCTCACCATGTTGTAAAGAGAGAGAGAGAGAAGAGAATTTCTAATCTTTCCCCTCCCAACCGTTCTTCTTCTCCAAGAGCATAATTGTGAAGGAAAAAGGATAAAAATGCTGCTTGGGTAAAATGAGTATTAAACTCTTCCCGAGATTTGTTTCTTGTTTTGTTGTTTTTCTTATTTTTTTTATTTGTTTCTGCTAAACATTCGAGTTAGGAAGATGAGTGTTGAGTTAAAAGTTTGATTGAAACTTTTAAATTTCTTCGGATCTTGCAGAGAAAGAAACTGTATTTGTAAGCTGTGAGAAACCAGATGAAAATTTAGAAGATAGCTCTCAGTATTTCTTCTCAACACCACCACCACTTACCACCGCTTCTCCCCGTCGCCTGAGATTAGATGGTAAAGTTTATTATCTATCTTTTACCAAACGAGGCATAAAAATGATAAATTATCATATCACATTAGAAGACATCTTACTATAATGTCATGCTCTTATTAGTTAAAAATTTATTTAATATTCATGAGTGGTGTTGAAAGTTGGGGAGATCAAGATATATAACAATAAAATGTCCTAATTAGGTACACTTTTCATTCATTTGCAAGTAGAACTTGTCATGCTTAACTTACTACCCAATTTTTCTTAAATTTTCAAATTATAAGTAGTCACTTAAAACGTTTGCGCCTAAAAACTGAGACAGAAAAAGACACTGCTTGACTAATATAAAAATATTGGCTTAATTGTAGAAGATATTCTCTCCCTCCTCTCCGCATGCTTTCGTGGTGTAACTGGAAGCACAGTGATTGCGTATTTGGGAGGTACGGAGTTCGAGGTCCGGGGAGGGCAATTCTGATTTCTTCAATTTCCTGACTTCGGAAAGGAAAAAATTCTAAACTGTAGAGACATTAGGCCTTTTGGAAGCAGAAAAAAAGAAAAATGAGCAATGCCCTCGCCGGGACTCGAACGACGCACCTCTCGAATACGCGCCGAGCGTGCTGACCACTACACCGTGAATGCATGCTAAGAAGGCGGGAGAAATACCTTATATACCCCCCTTTTAAAAGGTGACTGGGGATTAGGGGACACAATTGCCAAATCACGGTGGTGGAGAATCATCATTCACCACCTTTTTTTAGTTCGGGTGCCTCTTGTAGAGACATTAAGATTTTTGGAAGCAAAAGAGATGAAAATTGAGCAATGCCCTCGCCGAGACTCGAACCATGGATCTCTCAAATACGCGTCGAACGTCGTGACCACTACAACACGAAGGCATGTTAAGAAGGGGGGAGAAATACGTTATAAAATGACCTAACATGTGGCGCCCGAAACAAAAGGCAGCGGACTACCAAGTCACTACGAAGATTTAGCGATTGGGTCCCAGCCGCCCTTTAATCGGGAAAGTATATAAGGTATTTTCTCCCTCTTTTCCACTTGCCTTCGTGAAGTAACTAAATGAAAGCATACTCGACGCGTATTCGGGAGGTACGGCGTTCGAATCCCAGCGAGGGCACTGCATATATTTCACGTCTCCAATAGCGATATAACTTCGTGCCTCTTCGCTAACTCTCGTGCTGAAGAGCCCGGGTTCAAATCCCGGAGAAGGCATGGATGCTTCTAAATGTGATGTCCGTGAGGGATGGGGGCACTCTAAACATGCGCCGAGCCGATAGTCCTCTCCAAAAGTTGGCGATAAGGGAAGAGGAGTGGCAGATCCTCGGACCCGTCCCTCCGGGCTGCTCTCCATCAAAATTGGGGGGGGGGGAACTGAGCTAAGTCGCACTGTCACCTGTAAGGTGCTCTAAGTTGTTGCCAACGACAGGCTTAATCTTGCGCTCCTTGCCACGAGCAATTCCGTGGGCTTGGGCTGACTGTAGGTCAAACAAGTGAACAATAGTCAACAACTACAACCTAATGACTTTACAACTGTATCCTATGATGCGAGAAGATCCAGAAGAAGAGAGATATTGTGGAATTGTAGTAATCTTATCCTATACACAAAGTTTCCTTTCCCAAAATTAACATTTACATTGCAAAAATACTTGCTTGTTTTCGTGCTTATTGATAATCTGATAATCTGTATTTACTATGTAAGAATTAGCAAAGCATTTTATTTAATGACAACCATCTGAACTTCAGCAAAAGAGCGAAGAAAAGCGTAACTTTAAAAAATAATAACAGCAACAATATTTTATGAACTAATTAGTTTAATTTAACATAATATACATAGAATGTATTGTCATAACAATTTAAAGATAAAAATGAAGTGCTTTTATTTATTAAAGTTACAGAGTTTGGTCTTTTTAGGGAACATCAGCTAGACACAGAACTCTAAAAGACAAGTGGTTATTTCTAACGAATTATCGTTAGAGTGTTAAGTGGCGAATTATCATTACCACAGACACAAGGAAAGAGAATAAAGGACCTTTTTATTAACTCAAATAAACTTTAAGAGACGGCACCAACTCGTGCTTACAGAAGCCAACAGTTTTGGTTTAAATCAAAGATAATTGATAAATTAAAACTAATGGAAATAAGTTTAGCCTATTAGAATCTGAACAGCGTGCAAGGTGCCTCATAGACCTAATGGTCGGCGTAACAATCCGCAGAATATTATTTGCAAGAGAATCAAATTAGCAAACGTGGTCTTCAAACAGGCAGAACATGCTCTGATTCTGCCTGAATACTTTCTATCTCATTTGAATGCCATGACAGCTAGAAGTTACACATTCTGGCAGGAAAATAGAAATGAGATCGATAGGAAAGAACGTTAACATAAAATAACTGGTTAGAAACTTAAATGATATCTTATAAAGTACAAAAAGCATTACTCATTTATTAAGTATGACAGCAATAGCCTGGAATTTTTTAAACCTTTTGCAGCTATGTTATGCTAGTTTTCAATTTTGTTCAGCTGATCACTCGCAATGACTTTTATTACATGAAATCTAATAGTAAAGTGTTTTCAAGTATTTAAATATTTTGCAAATGCAATGATTGTATGTTATCCTTTAGTGCGAACTGCCCACATTCCCACATTCATGTTTCCCATTTTAAAATAATGCAACGTATACTCTTTCCAAGGAATCGAACACTTATAAGCCGATTAAAACCTTAAGATGGTTGGTTCCTAGTCAACTAAATCTCGAGCAAAAAAGAAACATTCAAAGAAAAGATAACTTTGTTTTATACCGCTTCGTTCCACTGTTATTATGTAAATTTGCGTGACTCTTTTATTCCGTTTAAGAAATAAAACAAACGAATGCGGCAGAAGAAATTAAAGAAACCAGTTGGAGAAGCAACATTTTGAAATTTACGACAACACATTCGTATGAATGAACAACTCAGACATGTGTCGTTGATTAAAAGCATGCAGAAAACCATAAACGCAATCAATTCTTCACTTTTTAGCCCAAAGAGTGTTAGCCCAGAAGGGCTATTAATTTCGTTCGGACATTTTGCGTCGAAAACTTTAAACGTCTGAATCATTTTTTAAATTGTTGACACCAAATATTATCGCCCTGCATTATATTTAAAGAAATTAAATAATGAAGAATCTGCATCAACCTATGTATGTTTCTCCCTCGTATTGTGATAAAACAACGGTATCTAGAGCTATCAAATTTTAATAACGTACCTCTCCACCTAAATATGGGCATCTGGAAGCCAAAATTTAGAATTTGTTTTATTATGTATATAAGTTATTTCACCCGATTTCATGGTGTATTGATCAGCACGCTCGACGCATATTCGAGAGGTCAGTGGTTCGAATCCCGGCGAGGGCGCTGCTCAGTTTTTCATCTCTCCTGGTTTTCAAGAATTACCTAATATTTCTACAGTGACGCCCGAACTAAAAAGTGGTGAATGATGATTCTTCACCGCCAGGATTCGGCGCCTAGGTCCCTCAAATTTTCAGTCGCCCTTTAAAAGGGGGAGTATATAAGGTATTTCCCCCGCCTTCTTCGCATGCCTTCGTGGTGTAATGGTCAAGCACACTCGGCGCGTATTCGAGTGGTCCACGGTTCGAGTCCAGGCGAGGGCATTGCTCATTTCTCACTTCTCCAGCATCGAAATAACCTAACGACTTTACATGTATTTCACATTTTGTTAAGCATTTATGAGTTTTTGATTATCAAACGCACCGATTTCAAAGCGAACAATAGCAACACGACAAAAAAAATTATCTCCAGCGCGAGAGACTGTGCATCGGAAATTCTAAAGATAAGCTCTTTTTAAATCATTTTGCGATATTGCTGTTGTGTTGAATTCTATGATTTACCTGCGAAGAACATGACATTTAATAAATAAAGGTAACACACGAAACGTTAAAAAAAAAAAAAACCGCCCCTTTGGGCATAATATAAAATCTGAAAGCTTTCAGATTTTAGTTTTTTTTCCTGCGATTACAATTAATCTTGGCAAACAATCCACGAAAACTTTAAACCGAAAATATGACAGCAATATTACGCTCTCAATCTATCTCTCTCTTTAAACCTCAAGAGAAGCCCACACTAGTTCATCTTCCAGTGAAATTCAGCCTTCCAAATTAATCCAGTTCCCGCAAAATGCATACATAATAACCCCTCGTCGACCAAAAAGAGACCTTCCATCCAATGGTACAACAGCCCTGGGCAAGGAAGGCACCGACCTCGAGTGCCTGAGCAAACACACCTGAGCCCTGGTTCCGTGAGGTGCAGCGTGTGTCAATACACGCTTGCAGTAGCTTCAGGCCTATCCTAACATAAGTGGATCAGGTAATTCGTAGTGTTCCATCCATGGTAAGCACTTGAAGCGTTGTGTTATGTTAGAGGTGGAGGGCAGATAGAGTAAGACATACATTTTCTGCTTTTTTATCCACTCTTTCTGCTCGTTTTCCTCCAGGGGCTTTTCCAGGAAACGTTTTCTCAATACTTCATCGTGTTTGATATTTATCGATGCAATTTTTTCCCCTTCTTACTGGATCTATGTTCTCGTATATGAGTGGCAATAAACAAAAAACGTTCAGGCAATTTGTAGGAACTTTTCACATTCTTCTTCTAAGAAACCTTCCATAGAAAGGAGACTCGCGATTACTCATTTTAAATCAGTAAATTTTCCAGAATGTGTTGCGGAATGTTATTTTCATTGTCGTTCACGGCCTACCGTCAAGCTGTGCAGGATACTTCTCCAAAAGAACTAACTAAACAGTAATTTGTTATTTAATTGAAAACTAGAAACAATTGAGCTTAAAAACGAAACTGATTTAATGTTTGGTAAATAACCACAAAATGATAATCTACGATAACATACTGTTCGTAATGGATTGAATGCACAAGTCGTTAAAAAGTTACTAAAATTTATTCTTTCCACAAGAAATAAAACAAAAATGCTGAAATATTTCCTCAGAGATATTCGTACAATATCACAATATCTCAAACGTCAAACGGAACTCAATTCCAAACAGAGAAAGTTAATACAATCTCACAGCGAATTCGCTACAATTAATAACAACATTAGTACACAACAGCCCGCTTAAAAACAACAGCAAATGATCCGAGGTGTTTTAATTCGGCTTTTGTAAGCATTTTAATTATTCACTAGAATATTCTGGTAAAACTTATTTTATCGATTTTTCTGGATGGCAAGAGCTATTATGAGATATTTATTTATTAAATATTAAATGCACGCGCTCTTTTATTTTTACTTTTTTGACGTAGCTTTCTCTTCAAAATCGTCTGCGTTGCATGGGAAAATAAAGCAATTTTAATTACAATTCTAAATAAATAGCTAAATTGTCAGGACTGAGTGTTCTGTGCATACTTTTGGCGGTCCTGATCTTGAACAGGGAGCTGAATGCAGCTATGTTCTGTGGTAGAATACTGTGGTTAAGTGGTAGAATAACTGCACGTAAGAAGGATTCAAAATCCTCTTTTATTAAACCGCTATTATTTACAGCCACTTCCCAACTCGGAAAGGATAACAGAAAATAATGACCGCACTTGGGTCTAACTTGAACAATCAAATAATTTAAAATAAAGTTAAATAGAAACTAAGTACTCGTTGCTCACAGAGCTATGAACGCGAGGTTGGCCTCTATGCTAAACGATCAATGGTGCGTAGCAAGATTTAGCTAATACTAACGCACTTAGATTATTTCAATAAGTAATAGCGGAACAGCGCTAAGGCTTAGAATTTAAATACTAGCTAGTCAGGTGGACGTCGAACCGAGCTGTGGTGATCTGAGACTAAAAGCTCTCTCACACTGAGAAGTTCCATGCCAACCCTTAAATACAACACTTGGCTACACTTCAAATTAGCATAAAGCTGAAACGCGTGCTCATTCTAACGGGAAGTTGAAATAAGAACTTACAGGAAAGAGAAAATTAACATAAAACTTTGTTAGTCTAAACTAAAACCTTACAAAATAAATAGGAAATCTCTAACAATACTGAATCATTTTCACTCACTGAAGCTATATACTACGCTCTATTTTTTTGATCGCTCGAATCTCTCACAGAAGAACAACTGGCAATAAATTGTAACAAAATCTATTTCAGATTTTGCTTTAACTTAAAAACCCTCAAATTTAATTATAAATTCCCCAATTTATTGTCATTATTAATATTTTATGAAGAATTCAGAACATTCGGAAGATTCGGGAACACTTTAAGATTAGGATTCAAGAAATTCAAGAAAATGAAAAAGATTCGTCACACCTCTACTTGAAACAATATATATATATATATACATTAAACATTGGTTTAATGCATTAAACGCATGGTTTTTATCATATTTATTAATTTCGGGTTAATCCTTACATACAGGATGAATCACATAGCAATCATCTGTCGTAGACGACAATGTCTCAGAACACACTTCGAAAACGACCCTTACCTTACCCGATCGACAATACATTCTTTAAAATGACCATGAAAATGTATAAACTTATGTACCAACTTAAAATTTTTCAAGTGTTAAAAAATGTATCTCCATTTGTTATTATGACGGAAAAAAATTTATGAGTAGTCAATCGTCCATTTATCGAGACGGTGTTCACGGTTAACTAAAATTCTTCCGTGGGCAATTAAGGAACCACAAGAAAAAGGTATAACCCACGTGATAATTAACAGAAAAATTATATTAAAAATGTTCCTGTATTTCCCAATAGTTTGTAAGGTTTATCTCATGTTAATTAACAGTTATTTTAAGTTTTGTATCTTTCCTATATTATTCTAATTTCAGCTTACAATTTCCTGCCAGAATGTAATTTCAGAAACGCAGATAATACAAATGAGAAGGAGTACTATTTAAGCCTTGACTTAACCGACTTCACCAGAGAAAGTCTGATTTCCTGACTAGAGCGCGTTTGCCTTCTGGCTACGTCTCTCTTAGCTATTATTACGTTCGGCCATATCTTAGGCCCTTGCTAGGCTTCGCCGATTTAATTAATACTTAGGGGCCAACTAGTTAGATTTTGATAGCTTCGGCTATATAATTTAAGAGTCTTAGTTAAGCTAGTTTTAGTTCAAATTATTAGTATTTAAGTTCAAGCCCGAGTGGCGTCTTTATGTAAAGTACCAAGTCGGAACTGATTGTAAATATACTGAATAATAAAGGGTTTAAAACCCTTCTCAAGTCTCATATGTTTTGTTCACACTTAAGCGATTATTCGCTTGTTAAATGTTCGTGGGGGTCGGAATTAGAACTTTAGATTTAAATAGTCAAACCTCACAAGTTTAATGAGGAGAATAAATTTATTTGGTTGCATAAATAAATACAAAAAGAAGAGGAAAAAAAAACTGAAAGGTGTCAGATTTTAAATGACGTCCAAAGGGGCATTTTTTTAACATTTTTATGTGTTACCTTTATTTATTAAATATCATCCTCTTCGCACTTGGGGAGTTAGAACCCCCTATACCGACAATACTAAATTGGGCATTTTCGATGAACCTTTTCTGAAAATCTGCTGCAGATACACGTTTGAAATTTTTTGGGCAATTAAAGTACACCTATCTGATTATACCGAAATGAGCTTTTGTAAAATTTTGAGATTTAGAGTAATTTATGGAATATTGTATTAAGCGTATAAGATCTGTCTTTTCCATTCCACATAAACTATTCTAGATCCTACAATAAACCTGGCAAATTCTCGCACAGACGTGAATAAATACCAGCACAGGGGAAGGGTGAAAAGTAACCCTTTATTAAATCAAAGTTTAACAGAATGGCACGATCTTCGTGCGTTACAAAACACCGTCAACTTGCGGTGGGAACTTAACTGTAGAATATATTTCAAGTCAAAGCTAAAATAGAATAGTGCCGGGTTATCACGTTAATTTACAACTAACCGGTTGATTCTCAAAACATAACAGGCATGACGATAAATGCGAAATGTCCAAAAGGCTTACTGGCGCAGCAGCGAAATCTTTAAATTTACATCCTGGCGAGAAAATACAAGGGGAAGTTGAGATGTCCAGGAAAGGTATCAAACTGAAATTGTAAAATAAGGGAAACCGTACAGGTATAGTAAAATTTAGCAATTTTCTCACAAAAATAAAATTGTGGAACTTTTTTATCTTAGTTTATCACAAAAAACTCATTTCAGCAAATATTAGGAAACATTATAAATAAGCCACAAAAAAAATGTACGTACGTGTGAGCAGTAGTTCCTGAGGAAAGGTACATCAAGTATAAAAAATCACATTCGGAGAAAAACGCACTTTATTATAAAAATCCTTATTGATCAAAGCGTTTGATGATAAATTGAAACTAGATTTTTTTACAGTTCTAATTTTCATAGAGATAAAAAAATGGTATTTTTGGAAAGCTAAAAGTGTAGAGAATCTGAAAATCCAAAAATCCAAAATTACCATCTTTGGAAGATTTTTTGGCTTCCAACACGCCTTACCATAAAATTCAATTAAACAGCAATATCGCAAAATAATTTTAAAAATGAGCATATCTTTAGAATTTCCGATATACAATCTCGTGCGCTGGAAATAAAAACTTTTTTTTCGTACAGTGTTGCCATTGCTCGCTTTGAAATCTTCGAGTTTGTTAATCAAAAATTCGTTAAAGTTTTATAAAATATAAAACAGATTCCAAATTCGGGCTTACAGATGCCCATATTCGGAGGAGGATTACGTTATTCAAAATTGGATGGCTCTAGATACCGTTGTTTTATCACAATGCGAGAAGCAAACATAATTACATTATGTATATTCTACATTATTTAATTTCTTTAATGCAGGGCTCTAATATTTGGTGGTAACAAGTTGAAAAGTGAACCGACATTTATAGTGAATCAGCAGAAAATGCCAAAACGACATTAATAGTCCTTCGGGGAAAAGTGCCCCTTTGGACTAAAAATATAGGTAGTCAACGCAGAAAGAATAATGTTTTGTTTAATTAGTCTCGTATTTCGATAGATACCAATGTGAAACGGAAGATTAATAACTGCGTATCTGATTTATGCTTTCGATTGAGTAATTTACTTTTAAAGGATGACTTAATGTTAAAACACATTTCGGATTGGATATAATGAAATTATGTAATGTTGTAAATATGAGCACTTTACAAAATACATTTGATATATGAACACAGTTTTCTTTTCGTTAATGTTTCAGTTAAATAATAATTATTTTTGTTTATTTTCATGAGTTGGTAACCAGAAAAATTGATAACTTTTAAATGATAGATAAAAATTATAGCTCTCACTAGACTAGTTTCTTATAAGAACAACGAGATGTAATAAATTCGCTTGTAAAATTTTTAATTGATAAAGATATTTCATTACTACAAATTTTACTTAATTATCAGTTGAACATTGAACAAAAAATTGACAGACACTGAACAAAAAAATTACAGAGTTTTTATTATAAGAAATATATAATTTAAGCTTAGTGACCGTGTACGTGGATAACAAACATGAATAAATTTTAAAAAATGAAAATTTCGTGTACAATTATCATATCCATGAAGATGAACATAAATGGAGCAAGGCTTAATTTTCAAACGAATTTGGTGAAAACAGATTATAGTTTCTCATAAGTGAAATATCGAAGATATTATAAATATATTTATCTTTAGTTCAATAACTTCATGACCACTACTCATAAAGTTTACATTAAACTTGTATTACTTATATTAAAGTTTACATCAAACTTTATGAACACATGATATAAAATGGGACATATATTCTCTAAAGAAACATAAGAATACATTTGAAATGTACCCGAAGAACTCAATATTTAACAATCTGAGCTTGCGTTGTTAATAATACCTCTTAGAATATCAATTTATAAAGCTTTCAACGTAAATAAATAATTACATTCATTTAATTATGAACCTTAGGTTAAAAACATTTCAAGACAGCTTACTAAACTACATCTGATATAAAAAACATCTTTCATATTCCTCAAACATTACAGTTAAATTATTTTAATGCATTACTATAAATATTTAAATGCATACGTTATTTATAATAATACTCCATCCCTATCACCTCCGATCTATAAATTCTTAAAAATGTGTTTTTTCATGAATTCCGACACGAATCTTTAGGATGAAACAGCATTTGCATACAGTTATGTGATATGAAACGAGTAATACAAATATTTACGAAACATGCCAATACATTCCGCAGAAAAGTCAAAATAATATTTGGGAGATAATAACTTCGCTTAGAAATATCTATCACTGACAGATGTGAAAAACAAAAGAAAAGCAACCATTCTCTAAAGAAATTGCTATAAATGGCATTTAGAGTTTACACTTACTTCTATTATAAATAAAAATTTAAATTTTAATTCACTACGTGAATACTTTCTTTGGGAGGGGAGGGGGCGGTTTAAACGAAATTCATTATGGTAATTAAATTCATCTTAACCTTTAGATATAAAAGAAACATGTAGTTTAGACTTGAAACAAACATTTCGTTTGACTAAATTCATGAAAATATTCAATTATCCAACCTTGAAACAAACATTTCGTTTGGCTAATACATGAAAATATTCAATTATCCAACCTTGAAACAAACATTTCGTTTGGCTAAATTCATGAAAATATTCAATTTATTTCTCTTGATGCTTATATTTCCATAACAATTCAAGATAAAAAAATCTGAAATTGATTTGTCTTTTTTTGGTGCTATATTTCTGTAACTATTTAAGTTCTTAAGTTTGAGATGAATATGCGAATAATCAAAATGTGGCTCCATTTGAAAAGCAAATACTCTATTAATCATAAAAAGGATTAAAAATGTCACAGGAAATTTACCTTCAATAAATATTAATTTAAAATGTAGAATAAGCTTTCTAAATGTTAAATTGGATACAAAACGAAAGCAGCATTTACTAAGCAACAGATGGAAACACAGTACAGAAAAGCAGTATTTAATAAATAAAATAATTTTTAACTCTGCAAGGGGGGAAAAACTCTGAAGCACGTTAACAAAAAATATGTGGAAGAATTTTAAACTAAAAAAAAGTAACTTCGAATTTATCCTTAGTTCAGCAACTTCATGACCACTACTCATAAAGTTTATATTAAACTTACATTAAAGTTTACATCAAACGAAATAAGAAAAATTAAAGAACAAAGTTCATTAAACAAAGCTACATATTTCTTTTAAAATATAACTTTTTAAATATAACCATAATAATCACTTTAAAGAATTCTTTTTAAAATGCCTGGCTTTTTAAAAGCCTAAAATTTATTACAGTCTTCGCCGTCTCGCGTATTACAAAAATCATGTATTTAAATCTTTAAGACAGTACTGAAATATTTAAGATAGTACTACTATCAGTACTGACAGTACTAAACTATTCAACACACTTCTCCACCAAAGCTGAACATCTTCAAATAACCTAAAGATATGACAAACTGAGAACGAAGCAAAAGGCCAGCATTTAAGCCATCACTGCCAGCAACACGCAGTTGAAATACCCTTAAAAATAGCGCCTCGATACAGAATATCATCCAAATCCATCTCTCCGTCACACTGTCTACAAAAGGAGCTTCCGAATTCAATTCTATTTCCTTTGGAGCAAGCGGCCAAAGCCCACCCCTTTATGATTTACCTGAGTAAAACAATTTAATGAATCACCTGAGGAAAAGCAATTAACAGCCGAAGACAATGATGCTCATTCTGTTGCCTAGCTGGTGGGGGAGGGAAACAATAGAGGAAAGAGGGAGACATAACCTGTAAAATGGCTAATAGGAAACCTATACCTTAGTCGATGGGCATTGGGGATCGGGATGAAGAAGAGCAGCGGGATGGTGCATCTCCATGGTAACGGGAGGCAGGTGCGACGTGCAAGGTGATGTCATCTCCAGGAGCGTTAACGTTGTTATGGCTAATTCTGCCGCCTCGCACCTACCTTCGCGCTGATGCCATACTTACACTTACGCCACTCCGGTTTTCATCCCTCTTTTCAGGGAGAGGGGGATTTTCCACAATCCTCAACGATATCGAAGCAGCGCACCTTTGGATAACGAGCGCGAGGAAGATGCACTCGAGAAAAATGAGGCAGCTATGGTTGGCGGAACTTTTACGAACGACCGGTACGAAGAAATAATGAAAAGGACATAAAAGGAATATTTGGTGTAATTCCCGTAATGCTTACAGATGGATCAAAATGATCCGTGTATGATTTTTCTCTTATTCGTTTTATTACCTGTGACCGATTCAATCGATTGTCATAGACGCTTGTAGAATGTTTAAAAGTCGCGGATACACTTAACATATCTATGGAAGGTGGGAATAAAAATTCCGTAAAATCATTACCCTTCTTTGGATATCACTATCGTATATTCTTCGGATCGCAACGTTTTTACTAGAAGATCCGAACAAAAAGTTTTCGAAATATCTTTTGTTCTACCATATACGAAAAACATACCAAAATCACAGACATCTACAAGCTCCCAATTTTAGATTCAATCAACTGTTATATAAACCAAACATGCAAAAATAAGGAAAAGAAGTTAAATATTTCGAATAACTACAGTGTCATTAAAATAATGTGAATTATAAAATAATATACAAAATGTACTGAATTCCAGTAATTTTACACAATTTATTCCTAGTCCTTAATTA
>KK115242.1:306999-330325 GCA_000611955.2 Stegodyphus mimosarum | reverse complement strand
TATATATATATATATATATATATACATATGCATCAATATGACTTTTCAACTTGGTTAGTAAGGAGAATAAATGCTTCCTCCTCTGCAAGGGCTCATGGATTTACATATATTTCATAAAATTATTCTTTAGAAACATTTTAAGGAATTATCAGCCACCATTCGGGTTACATATTTACTTACATACCTACTTACGCTCGGCTTTATATGAAATTATTAAGGTTCTAATGGTCGATAATTGATAAGTTTTAATTGAAACCACTGACTGACTGACTGACAAAAACACCTCCAGATGGTTCAAAATTCACTGCGTTTTTACTAGGTGCGTTATACCGGAAACGCGTTGTATGCATGTGGTTTTTAACAGCGCATGCTTAAGATAGAAAATCACGGTATATCAGTCAGTATTGAAACAAGAAAGCCTTGTAGCACGAAATCTGAAAGCTATTCATTCATCGGAGAACAATGCATAGAAGTGTCTGAATTTCATTAAATATTTAAGCATGTTTTGAACCCACGTACCACAGACAAACACACTTCTTCTCATAAACCAGCTTGTCAGATAAATGAACATATTAAAGTAGTTTTGGGCTGTGGGGGGAAAAAGTGTACCATCAAGTGAAAGACTGAAAGAAACTACACAAATGTGTTCATCACAATATCTGACTCTCCTCCTGCTCTCGCCTAGAAAACTCTCTTCAAATAAAAGACTTAACTCGAAAGCCTCATTTCGTGAAGAGAATGCGAAAAGCAAATAAAACCTCTCGCCTAACTAGCCCCAAGTCTTTTAAAAGTTTCTCTCTCTCTCTCTCGTACAAAGTGAGCGCTGGAAAACTTTGCTCATTCTGGTTTGTGTCCTCTTCCCATGCCTCGCCCCGGGGAAGAAGTAGGAAGAGGACCCCGAATCTCTTCTCATCCGTCATGGATGTAATTAATTATCACCTTCCTGTCAAGTTTCATGGCTGACGCATCACCTGGAGACAGACCATCCGCAATTACCACCTTCCAAGGAATACGCTTCCTTTCGCAGATTGCGCCAAGGGTTAATAATAATCCCAGGATTTTGAAATTTCGCTTTGATGGGCTCGTTGACTGTGGCCTGTCACTGGGACGCAAGAGCGCGGAGGACGTTATGGATCTCTTGTCGTGCGTCGGGCGTTTGCTATTGGTTGGTTGTTGGTGGTGTCGAACAGATTTAAGTGACTGGGGAAAGCATGTCGAATAATTACTTCTCCAAACAAATCAGAACTTTGTGCATGCAGAGACAGAATGCTATTGGAAAATGAGATGATCTCGAAATATTCTTAACATAACGATATTCACAAAGATAGGATGCTAATGATATTACTTAGTTAAATTAAATTTGCCAGAAATTCTCTCATTTTCTGATTCCAGTTAATTTGACATTCATTTTACACTAGTGCGTACACGCATACATAAGCTTTATAACTGTCAATATTTCTGACGATTAGTTTATGATCTGTTTAAAAATTTTTAAAAAAAAATCTGAAAAGTTTCAGATTTTACATTACGCCCTAAGGGGCGTTTCTTTAATATTTTGTGGGGTACCTTTATTTATTAAATATCATGTTCTTCGCACTTAAATCATAAAATTCATTTCAACAGCAATATCGCAAAATAATTTTAAAATGAGCATATATTTAGAATTTCTGATACACAGTCTCGCGCGCTGGAGAGTCCAAAGGGCAATTTGCGATGAAGGACTGTTCATCTCATTTTGGCATTTTCCTTTGAAAACTATAAACGGCGAATCAATTTTCAAATTGCTGCCATCAAATATTATCGCCCTGTATTACATTTAAAGAAATTAAATAATGAAGAATCTGCATGAATATATGTATGTTTCTCGCACTGTGATAAAACGACGGCAGCTAGAGTCATCAAAATTTGAATAACGTACTCTTCCATATAATATGGGCATGTAAAAGCCCTAATTTGAATTTGAAATTTGTTTTATTATCGATTTCCTATTTTGTAACACTTCAAAGAATTTTTGATTAAAAAAGTAAACGCTTTTAAAGCCAGCAATGGCAACACTGTACGAAAAAAAAAACATTTTTATCTCCAGAGCGCGAGACTCTGTAGCAGAAATTCTGAAGATATGCTCATTTTAAGATTACTCTGCGGTATTGCTGTTGAACAGAATTTTATGGTTTGAGTACGTATAACATGTTATTTAATAAATAAAAGTAACACAGAAAACGTTAAAAAAAAAGCACCCCTTTCGACGTAATTTAAAATATGAAACCTTTCAGATTTTTTTATTTTTTTCGTATTGTCATTGCTCGCTTCGAAATCGTTGAGTTTGTTAACAAAAAATTCGTTAAAGTTTTACAAAATATGAAATAGACAATAAAACAAATTCCAAATTTGGGCTCCCAGATGCCCATACTCGGGTGAAAACAAATATTATTCAAAATTGGATGGATCTAAGTACCTACATTTTATCGCAATGCGAGAAAAATACATATATTTATGCAGATTATTCATTATTTAATTTCTTTGAATATAATACAGAGCTGTAATATTTGGTGGCAACAGTCTGAAAAGTGAACCGGTATTTACAGTTTTCAACGCAAAATGCCAAAACGAAATTAATAGCCCTTCAAAATGTTCCTAATTCTACAGTTGGTCTTAAACTTGAATGTAAGAATGCTCAAAAAAATCTCTAATCTGAGAACGCCCTTTGGGGTCAAAACCTCATACAACAATATCAGAGTACTTTTTTTATGTAAAATACAAAAAGTAAAATAGTGACCCGAAAACAAAGTAAGCTTTTCATTGAAAAATTAGAAAACTGTGTTATATTGGAATCTCTTTCTATATTATTGCATCTTAATACAATAGATGTTAATTATTATTTCTTACAGTATTTAAATTGCCACTGACAAAGGATGGTTTAATCGTTTCTGCTAAAAAACATCTTTGTTTATTGAGGAAGGATAGAAAAATTACTGTACAAATCATCAGCATAAAACAAACAAACAAAAAAACCTCAGCTCCGAATGGGACTTGAACTTCTCAACATCAACCTATTTTAGCCGTTGAAAATTCGACCCCCATTATCTTATGAATAATATTTTTCCAAGAACAGCAAATTTCTTGCTTGCTTCTCAAAAAATTCTAAAATTAATATACTTAACAAAGTAATACGAAAGACCTAAGCTTAAAAATATTACGCTTCTTGTTTTATTCATTTTACAAAAAGTAAATTTATTGTCAGGAATTTCTGTTTATTATTCACGTGTGAAATATCATCAACGCTTTTTCTTTGAAAGCATTTGAACTGTTCATTCATTTTTTAATTTTTAAAACTTATTTATCGCTCTTCATATTTTATATGTTTCTTATGTTACACTTTGTAGAGTTTATTTAATTTGTGTAATGAGCTGTTTTATGTTAAGAATCTGTACTGTCACTTCTCCCTTTTCGTTTTCCCACCCAAATTCAAATTAGTATGTGTGTATTTAAGTGAGAGCTTCAGATGGTTTAGTCACAGCTGCTCTTCTAAGATAAGCGTTCCTGTCTTTGGCCGTGCATTATAATTTCCGATAGTATTTCACGATGGTGAAGCTTCAAGAGCCATCTTCATGTTTAAATGACTCGTAATGGCGTAACCTTTGGCTATTAGCTATTCAGATTTCGATTAATTTTGAATTTCTATTTTGAGTTTTCGCCACAAGTTCTGGCCGATTTGCAAGCACCAGGTATGCCCTCCGTTTATCTTAATTAGTTTTAAAATAAAGGGGCTTTTACACACTTCTTAAGGTCTCTGTAGCATTTCTGAAGACACTGCGATAAGTCTCTTAAGTCTTACTGAGGATTAGCCAAAAGTTACACTTCGGATCATTCTTACAAGTTACTTCAGTACAATAAAATAAAAATGAAGGGAAAGGCAAAGACGCAAAAAAGAAATCTCCATTTGCGACCGAAATTGTCTGCCAGTCGCAAACGCATGTTGCTTTCAAAAATATATGTGTAGAGGCATTAGATTATTTCGAAAGCAGGAGAGATGAAAAATGAGCAACGCCCTCGCCGGGACTCGAACCACGGACCTCTCGAATACGCGCCGAGTGTGCTGACCCCTATACCACGAAGGCATGCTACAAAGGCGAGAGCAATACCTGCTTTCGTGTTTAGAAAAACATTTTCGTAGTCGAAATGAAAGACAAAAGTTTGTTTTCTCACTAGAAATAGCGAATTGGCCCCTACATTTTTCTAGAAAAAATTATTAGGTACGTATTTTTCCCTCTAGCGGAAAAGTTCCTACAATATTTTACTACTTGAACATTTCTTTTTAAATGCAATTCGTCTGAGTATATCTACAGATAATAAACTAGTAATAATACACTGGTAACAATATTAGCACAGGTTGGAGTAAAAAATTAAACACGGAATTCTGTACCAAGGAAGGTTAAAGGCAAAAGCAGATAAAAGAACCTTCAAACAGCAAGTAGCTTCACTGTACTTATCAACTGGTACAGCGGAGAAATTAAATTTGCGCTGCTAACTGTATATGCGCGGATTAAAAAAAATAAATAAATAAATAAAGTGAGAGAGACAGAGACGGAAAAAAATGAAACTCACAATACGTTCATTTACAAATGCCAGAAAATGAGAAGCATGATATACTATTGCTCGTTAATATGTACAGTATTTTGCTCTATTAAGATTCTGATGTACTACATTTCGCTCTAAATGAACCAACTCACAACAACTTTTGCTTCTTGACAAGTATAAAATTAAATTGTTTCTCCCCATGCCCTCGTCTAATTTCCGACGATGATTAGGTCAGCTGTCGGGCAAAAGAAGGAAAGAAACTCGAGCTCACGTCCAAAAACAAAAGCTAGAATGAAGTTAAATAACTAATCTGTTCTTCGCCTACATCAAAAATGAAGCTGGCAAAATTTCTGCTACGAACACTGCATGAAGAAAATTATTCAGTTTTCACATAGTTTTCAAAGTTCCCCTTCATACCACGAGTGAATTCTTTTTCTTCATTAATTGCAACAACGGGCTTCTTTTAAAACGGCGTGTTTAAACACGCATTTTTAAATGGGATCAACGAGCCGAACATTTTTGTCGTGGCATTAATACTGAAAAACGCGCCGACTACAAACCTGCTAATCTACATTTGCCGCCACCTCAATCTGCTCCAGACGTCTTCATCGCATTTTTAACCCCTCCCATTGCACCCCAGTAATGACAACCTCCATTAAAAATGGAAGCAAAAACCAAAACAAAAAAAGCCAGCAACGCGAGGAATTGGAATGACTCCCATTAATTAACTCCAATCAAAAACTCTTTAAACTATTTTAAATACTCGCCGACAAAATCTCTCGTAGCAAAGAAGGCATAAATCCCATCCATCACCAGAGTTTTATTTTTGGTCGGAATGGGAAAATTTTCGCAGATTTTAAAAGCGCTTGCAAGGGACTAAGTTTTGGTTTAAGCTGCGTACTCTTTCTCTCTCTCTCTTTGGATGATGCGTCCCAAAGTGTCTTTGTGCACTCTAAAGTGCTCACAGTCATTAGGGAGGACCATTTTAGGAGATTTCATGGATGGAAAGGGCGGGAAAACAGGGGAAGATGGTCCCTTTCGAGTCCGTAAGGAGGTAAGAGGGTAATTAATTGGACGAGCGACGTCTCAGGCGTGACGTTTTGTTGACTTCTTCCCAAGGATATCATAGTTTAAGAAACAGTAAACTTTTGCATCGGACTTTTAAAATGCCTTGTCAAGCAAGAAAGGCTTTTAAATCTCTCTTAAATATTAAGCACTGGCTTTAGAAAAATACTTAAGATTTACAACTGTCAGCATTTCAAGGTTTTGGTGGGATGTAATCAAGATTTAAACACTCTATAAGCATCAAAACAAACGCCAGAATCCATTGCATGAAAGTTACTTTGGTCCACTTTGGTTAGGGCAAAACGTTTCCTCGTTGAAAGTTTGACAAAAGAACTTTTGACTACATAGTTACCAGCAGCACAGCAAGTCTAAAACGACACGTTAGTAATTTCGAAATTAAGAGTTGCAACTTCCTTCCATCGTTCAGATTTTCATTGCCAGTTAAATCCATCCATTAATTTAAATTCAGTGCTTCAGACATCCATCAATGACATGAATGTTTGAGGCGATGTAGCTTAATTGACGTCAATAATACATTTGTAGAACCATTGGGTTTCTGAAACAGGAAATCTTGCAAAATCAACTCCTCCAGGAATCGAATCCGAGTCTTTAATCTATCGTACCGCCAGACTGCCAATACTGCATCGGAAGATTGCCAGTATTGCATCTGCTATTGCTATATCGGAAGACATTGTCAGCGCTACATCGAAGATTTGCTGGTTTCAAAGCAAGTTCAATATGTATTTCATCATCTATCAATTAGCTTCAGTGTTTCAAACATTTATATAGTTCAACATTTGAAGCACTGTGCTTCAAACTAATCATTAATTAAGTAAATTATAAAGAATCTACGAGTTTCTGGAGCAAGAAACCTTGTGAAATCAACTCCATCCTCGGAAAATGAACCACAGTCCTATACCTGCCAACTCTGCGCTCAAGTATCTCCCTCCACTAGTGTTACATCAGAATCGGAGATATGTCTTCATACATTTTTATCATGTTGCTTTTCACTTTCAGAAAATGATACGCTGCGTGATATGATGATTAACGCAGGCTGTCTCTGCCTCGAAACCAAGGATATGAGTTAAATAACCGCTGAGTGGACGTCGTCTTCCCCTTCTTGCAAATCCACCATAAGTCGCTTCCAGTGATCCACCTTCGCAATGCTCGGTGTAAATACAAGGTGTTTTAAAGACATTTAATCCTTCAAAAGGCTGTGGTGAGTTTAGTACCCACTAGAAGGGGAAGGAGTCCTAAATTTTCCCGAATCCGTATCCTGTAAGATTCTCGAATCTCTCAAATCATCCTAATCTTTCATATAAGAATTGGGAGAAGAAGAGAAACGAAAAAAAACCGCTTCTTAACATTAAAAGTTTTTAACTAAAGCAAAATTTGAGATTTGAGTTTAATACAAAAGAAATTTAAAATGCAGTTTTTAAGAATACATCAATATTTATTTATTGAAAAATGAAATTTAGTAAATGAAGTACTTAATTAAAATTTCATGTTCTACTCCTGGGTTTCTCAACCAAGGGAGAATTCCCCTCTAGGGTGGCATTTAATAGTTGCATTGGGGGGGGGGAATGTGGTCAGCATTATATTTAGCTGCAAAGTATTCAGTTTTAGCTTTTGAAGCTAAAAAATTACTTTTATTCAAGTTTTGGCATTTATCAACATTTTTTACACTTTTTTGTTATTTAATTTATAAGGTATTTCTCCCGCCTTCTTCACATGTCGTCGTGGCGTAGAGGTCAGCACGCTCGACGCGTAACCGAGAGGTCCATGGTTCGATTCCCGGCGAAGGCGTTGCTCATTTTTCATTCTTCTGCTTCCAAAAAAAAATCCTAATGGCTCTGCACTGGCGTCCGAACTAAAAAGGTGGTGGATGATGATTCTCCACCATCGAAATTTAGCGCTTGGGTCCCCAAAACCCCAGTCGCCCTTTAAAAGGGGGAGTATATAAGGTATTTCTCCCGCCTTCGTGGTGTAGTGGTAAGCACGTTCGACGCGTAACCGAGAGGTCCGTGGTTCGATTCCCGGCGAAGGCATTGCTCATTTTTCATTCTTCTGCTTCCAAAAAAATCCTAATGGCTCTACAAATTTATAAAACACGAAAAAACATTATCTAAATCTAGATAAATGTATACATTTATTTTTCGAGTTTTGTAAAAGAGGGAATGAGAAAGATACTCAGCAATAATAAAAGGGGTGCATGGAACAAAAAAAGTTGAGAATCACTGCTTCCACTCTGCTCCTTATGTAATTTGATAAAAATTTTTGAGTAAAATTTCAAATTTAAAAAATTTTCAGAATTATTTAATCACTATACAGATATGTGTGTGGGAGTTATTTTACGAATTAACAAAGATAAACAGTAAGCAAGAAATACCGAATTCTCAACATAAAATCAACATTGTGACATTCAAGGCCACCATGACATAATACTGGTGTGATTCATGCCCAATAAAATTGCAAATGTCACGCTCTCTCCTTTTTTATAACGAGCATTTCTTTTGCACGCCACCAAAACTAATCTGTCCAAACTTTGGGTTAAAATGTTTAACACATTTTTAGCTTCGAATGATTCAAATGATAAAAAAAAAACGCAAAAATTCGAAATTTCGAATGTCGGCCGTTACTAACCATCATTAATCGTCCCTTTTTACTTCCTTGTATGAAGTAAAGGAAGTATTGTAATCACGAAAAATTCCGGGTATCATATTTCAAAGAAAATATCCATTTTGACCGCTATCGAATGCAATTTAAGGATGCTTTTACGTGACATCCGTACGTAAGGATAGGATAAAGAACCCTTTTTCCCACAAAAAAATATAAAACTGATTTAAAATGGATTCCGAAGAGATTTTTTCGTGGCGTGTGTGCGTACGTACGTATGTATCTCGCATAACTGAAAAACGAGTAGCCTCAAAACGTTGAAATTTTGTATATAGGACTGCTACAACATGTAGATGTGCACCTCCTATTTTCGTTGCAATCGGCCGGACCAAAAATATATAAATTTATGTATATATATATATCCACTATGTTACTCGGCCAGTAAGCTCAGTTTTTTTTTATTCTTACATGTTGCTAAATTGTGCATTTTTTGCTTTAAAAATGACATATGTACGTACGGACAGGGCAAAGAACTCTTTTTACCAAAACGGATTGTAAAATGGATTCAGAAGAGATGGTTTCGTGACGTCTGTACGTACTTAGGTACGTATGAAGATACGTAGATACGTATTCTGAAGGGATTTTTTCTTGACATCTGTGCGTACGTACGTATGTATCTCGCATAACTCAAAAACGAGTAGCCTCAGAACGTTGAAATTTTAAGTATAGGACTACTATAACATGTAGTTGTGCACCTCCCTTTTTGGTTGCAATCGGCCGTACCATATATAAATAACTCTGTATATATATGCCCTCTCTATTACTCGGCTCCGTGAGCTTTTTTTTTAATTCTTATATGTTGGTAAATTGTGTATTTTTTTGCTTTAAAAATGACTGTTCTTTTCTTGCCGGTTAAGCTTCTTATGCCTTTAGTTAATCCGCATTCAATAGCTGTAGAATTATCAACTATTTACAAGTTGTTTCAGTGCTGCTAAGCCTGATTTTTTTAGCGTAACATCCATATTTGTTTACAAAATTTATTTACAAATTTGTTACATTTTCCGAATACCAAAAGGAAACTTCTAGTTCTGTGCACCGGAAAATCTGCCTTCTTGACTGCTTTCCGAATGGCTTGTTTTTGCGTAGAAACTGTAATTTTAATTGTAAAAATTGTTTTAACTGTATTTGGTGTTTTAATGTTTTTCTGTATCTTTCAATTTTTTAATGAAAATATTTTTTTTTTGCCTTGCCTTGCCGCGAAGTAAGAACTGAATTGATTGAATGAGGAGTATACGTCTAAGGAAATTCGAGGAAATAAGTTTAAATGAAATGCAGGAAAAAAATGCGCATAATTTAATATTCCATACATGGAAGTTATGTAGTGTATACATCAGATTTTTTATGTTCTGCTGTAAATGTCATATAAAATTTCTTGATTACTTGATGCCACCAAAAAAATTTTAATTTTCAGCAGATTCTGTCTTACGTTTTAACAAAAGCGATACAGCAGTTATTTAGCAAGTATGAGAGGATAGTTTTAACTAATTACCAGCATCCATATCAGTTTCCGTTTAGTTACCTCTTTCTTTAGAAACTGAATCACCCAGGCTCTCATGTGATTAACAAAAATAATTAAAATATGAATACAAAGTGCTTCAAAATACAACACTTTGATTTACCTATACGACATTCATAATAAAAAAAATGTGAAGAACGAGCATATTAATCACCACGCGTTTGTTTGCTTTAAAAAAAAATAATAATCTCTCCCTCTTACATTCACTTTTAACAAAAACTCTCCTTTTAAGAGGCTTTCTCACTGGAGTTAATCTTCGAAGCAATTTTGCATCGCCAAATGAAATACACCTTTTTTATGATCTGACATTAAGCCGATTACATTACATTTCGAATGAACAGTATTTACAGAGGTAGTTTCAGCACGCTTTTAAGGCAGTGATTAAAAACGAATACTACTCTTCCATTCCCTCCCCTTCGAAATCCCGTGAAAAAAATATAAACACCGAAAGATATTATTTAAATTCTTAGGAGAATACATAATACTGCCACGAGATAAGAATTAATTTTCATTAAAAGAATAAATTTTGTCTTTTAGGTAAAATGAACATCCTTAGCTCTAAGTACACGGCCACTTAAGAAACGTGTGTTAAGCAGATAGAAGAAATAAGAGCTTAGAGTATTGCAATCTATGTTATTTAGAACAATAAAATTCGAAAATGCAAGAATTTTCATTGCATACGCCTCGTGACTCAAATTAATATTGTTTCATGTCCGTATACGCCTTAATACTCGTACTAATATTGTTGCATATCCATATATTTCTTTGTATTTTGTGCATATTCGTTTTTTATTATTTTGTGTTACGGTATACTTACTTTTATTTATTGAATATTAGTGAATATTAGTTTTCTATTACATTCCACATTTTGTACTGTTTCAATAATTAATTTGCATTTATGTAGTATATAAGGTACTTCCTCCCTCCTTTCTGCATGCCTTCGTGGTGTAACGGTAGCACACTCGGCGCGTATGCGAGAGGTCCAGGTTCGAGCCCTGGAGAGGGCAATGCTCATTTTTCACGTCTCCTGCTTAATAAAAAAACTAATTTCTCTACAGTGTCGCCCGAACTAAAAGGTGGTGGATGATTATTCTTCAATTCCAGGATTTGTTGATTGGGTCCCCTAATCCCCAGTAGCCCTTTAAAAGGGGGAGTATATAAGGTATTTCTCTCTCCTTTCTGCTGTACAAGTCATTGAGCTGATCTAGCCCACTACGCTACAGGTTCGATCCTCAGCCGAATTAAAAAATGCAAAGGACTTGTATATGTTTTTTAATAATTTTATTTTCTACTTTTCATGCAGTTATTTACTCAAGAAAAATTTTTACTATTTATTTTATGCTTATTCAAGGAAAAGATATGCCAAAGTCATTAATAATTTTTCAAATTGCTATGCAAGTATTTTTTCATTAACAAATTTCTTAATAAATGATATATGTTTACAAATAGTCTGAAATGTACTAAGTATTGAAAAGATGAGCATACGGCGCTTAGGTCTTTGCTGTTATTAGGAATTTTATATTTTATTTAAGAACTCACTGCGCATTGGGATTGGTAATAACTCAGATAGGTAAAAGCCCTCAAAGGTTGTGTACTTCTAATAAAAGCGATGGTCTACGGTCTACGTTCTGCATGCCTTCGTGGTATAACGTTAGCACACATGGCGCGAATTTACATTTAAGATATCCGACTACGTGAGACAAACAAATTTTAGAAAATAGTATAAATAAATTTATTACTGGTGTTATTTTTATCACGATACTACTTAAAATGATAAAAACAGGTAATAAACATATTATCAAAGCATAATTTTTGTACCTTTTTTTTACGTTAGAAATGCGTTAAATTTCAGAATTACTGCATAAGTTCACACAAAAAATATTTATCAATATTTTACCGAGAAATTTCTAAAAAAAAAAACCCATGGGACAGTTCTATTTTTCCCGTTCTACTGGGTCGATTGACAAAATTCAAATTGCGTTTTTCATGTCTCGAAAGCGAGACTTAGAATGTATATTAGATATCTGTATAGCATTATTTTAATATAGGTATTTTGACACAAAATCGGACTTTTTTTTAATGATATGCTAGTTGTTTTCCATATTTCGATTCTACGACTCAAATTACGCCTAAATATTAAATTTTGTAAAATCTGGAGCGAAATTTACAAAGAAATTTTTAAATTTATCTTGGCGCATTTTTTTAAGTTTTCGCCAAGAATAATTCCCTTGGCGAAACTTCTTAATTTATAACAACCAAATTTCCTTTCCTTTTTTTTATTGTATACGAGCGAAAAAAAAAGTAACGTTCATTACTTTCAAATAATTTTAACAAAGTGCGTAAACCCCATTTGGCGTTATTATCGCTTGCAATAAATATGCCAAATTTCAAAACAAGCCAATGTGTAAATTCACGTACATCGTACGAAATTGTGAATAAAAAACTAATTTTTCGCAAGTGTGCCTAGAAATACATCTACTTTAAGACGATGTTAAATATTTTATAGGTCATAATACAAAAAGTTTTTCGAAAAATTTATAAAATTTTTTTTAAAATACAAATTTTAAAAATAAATCATAAAAAATGTGGGAATTATATTTGGATTACGCCCAAATTTCGATTTCTGGAAGAAAGAATCAAATAAGTCTAATAAAAAAAATTTCTTTTTTTTAAAGAGATGTTAATAAATATATATCAAATTCAATTTACATTGCAGAGCTAAAATTTTGAGAGCTAATTTTTTAAAAACTACTTGTGCAATAGAACTCAAATTATAATTATGCGAAACTTGAGTCGTAGAATTGAAATATGGAAAGAAATTGGCATGTCATTTCAGAAAAAAGTCCGATTTTGTGTCAAAATACCTATATCCGAACACACTGCTATATATGAATCTAATACATATCCTAAGTCGCGCTTTCGAAACGTGAAAAAGTTGAATTTCGTCAATCGGCCCAGTAGAATGGGAGATATAGAACTGTCTTCCCGCTCTCTTCTTCTTCTTTTTTTTTTTTTTTTCTTTGGCGCTGTTTCCATAAATATAAACTTTGTCTATTTAATTCACAACATTTCACAGAATACTTGTGAACAGTTTCGCAAAATTAGCAGAGTAATAGTTAAGGTTTTTTTCACAATAAAAAAAAGTTGAAAAAAAGCAAGGTTTTCAAAAAATAAGTTTAATGTAATGCAAACACGAACGTTGTCAAGCATTGAAATTCTAATTGCAAAACTCATCTTCTTCCCGAGCACTTAATAACAAATAGAAAAGTTCAAAATCATCTTTTGAACACCACAAAAGGTACTCATATGAAAAATACTCATTTTAAAATTTTTTAGAATAGTCTGCGTAGACATCAGCTTCCGGGTTCTTAAGGTAACCGACCTCGTTCGAAGGACGTTTTTTAAAATGTTCGTTATATTTTTGAATTTACGTGATTTTTTAATGAATTGCACTCAAACTTATACATAATTACCGCAAAAGTGATAAAAAATCATTATTTTGAGAAATTTATGCAAAAAAAAAAACTGAAAATTTTAGGTCAAAATTAATAAAAACATCAATCATCATTGACAAGAAAATATTGATGATAAAATTCTATGTTTGGCTTTATTATATATATATATACACTACCTAGAAGGATACATTCAACTACAATAATTTGAAAATATTTCACTAGCAATATATGGCCAAATGTGTCAGTCAACACTAAAAAACATTTTTTAAATACACATGCTACTGAAGGAAAAATGCTGTAATTTATATTCTGTGGGGTTACTTTTTAACTTCTTGTCTACATTATGTATAATAATGTTATGAAACATGTGCGCAAAATTTCAAAAAATCCTATGATGAACTTTTAGAGTTATCAAGGTTGTCAAGAACATAAATCATAAAAAAAAAAGAATTCATCAAAAATCACGTTTAAAGTTTTGAGATTACTGTTACATGATATTATACACAAATATTCACTTAAAATTCCCCTGCCTTATACATTGGCCTTCATTTTTTTTTGTTTTCCAAGGTCTTTCAGTTTTTTCCTATGAATTTTGGGGAAGCTTGATGAAAGCCTCCGAGAATCATTAATTCTTGTTACAATGCAATTCTTATACCCTTGGACTGTAAAATAACCAGGAGTCATTTTAAGTGACTCAAATATTTTAATAAGACCAGAAAATCCATCATGAAACAGAATTACATTAAACATTTTAACCCAACAAATGTGTTTTTAGCTAATAAATTGGCTCAGGAAATTTGTATACAAAACAGAAATATCGAAAGATCAATGTAAACAAAGCAATAAGTTTGAAACGTTGTTGCCAAACGAAAAAGAGAAAATACATCAATAAAATACACTGCCAGATTCTCCAAACACATCAAAATGCTTAAAATTATTTACTTTATAAATAACATAGAAAAAAGTGGAAATTGGGCCTTTAATTTGCCCTTTAAACTCTAACCGGTGTGGCAGACGGTTAATTCCGGTTTGTCGTATCTCAGAAAAACTGGTATATCTTTACTTCTAATCAACATATCAACAAAAGAAAAGTTGATAGCTGTTCCTGATAGCTAAGAATGTGGCCTTAAAAATATTAAATAAAAAAAAGTTAATTTTTTAGTTGAAATCGGTCTTTTGAACGAGGTTGGTTACCTTAAACAGAAACTTCCAGTTCACGGCGTAGAACAAGAACACCCATAATTCTCCTTCTACCGACAGAAGACAATATAAAAGTCGTTTTGGGAAGCTTGATGTATAAGCTTTAAAATTAAGTAATAAAATTATTTTTAAAAAATTTCATCAAAACTGATGTTTAGAGCGTAGTCGGATGCCTTAATATGCGAAGTTTTATGTAAATAATTATCCAAAATTTGCTCGAATAGAACACACAATGCAATGATTACACCACGTATCTATCGCCATAGCAATATTTGAGGACAAATCACAGTTACCTGAACTCTAATAAAATGCAATAAATTAAGTCAAAATGGATTGGCTCAGTCGAAAAAGGTCCAACTAACGATGCAAGAATTCCAATAAAAGACGCCTTCCAAACAAAAACAAAAATGGCTGTTCCCCGAATTTCCTATATTAGCAACTAACCTCGGAAACCAGATAAAGTCCCCACCCCTATCAGAGTCGAAGACCATATTTAGCACCTACTTCCATCTGAAAAAAGGCTTGGCACCCAGCTTCACAGCGAACGTACTCGTGCCTTTCCCAGCATATGTGCCAATAAAACCCATAGACTTAATACAAATGCTCGGCAAGTTGTACCACTAGGCATGCAGAAGACGGCCCTCCCCCTTCCCTAGAGAGAGTAGACAGGTAATTGTGGCATTGGGAAGGGAGGGCGCGACACGTGCGCGGAATGGGGCGCGGAGGAAAAATAAGATCCAAGGATGGGGAGGAATAGAAATCGAGGAAGTAAAGATCCTCCTGAGGTAAAAAGTGCCGAGGGAGCATCCACCAGCGACGCGACTGGGCGAAAACGTGAATCAAAGTTTTACCAAAATTAAGCTTTTATTTTAGAACTGCCTGAAAATAATTATTATGAAATGTACCTAAGTTAAAAAAATACGAAATAGTTTATCGATCCCATTCTGAACGCAAACTGAAACAGAAACAATGAATGGGATATAAAAAATTTGTTGCATCAAGCAACATAACTAATGAAATTCTAAATTTATCTTTCTTCGGTAGCGCAAAAGATACCAGAGATATAATTTTACTACTAATACCATAATAAGTAGTAATATATCAACAATGAATGAAAATGACTTTCACAACAAGGATGCAGCACTTAAGTGTATACTGCCTAATTAACTTCTGGACTTATTGGTAACCAAACAGAATTTATATTAACAATTATTAACAGACAGAGTAACTTCTCTCTGCAAAACCACAAGCCTTAAAAACCGGGCCGATAGACTGAAGAACAATTATCATTACTTTAAAATAACTGTTTAGGACAATTCACCCGTAGACTTTTAGTGACGTAGTATAATATTAGTGACGTAATTCCCGTAGACTTTTAGTGAGTAACAGCAAAAAGGTTTCGTAAGCGTACAATTAAAATAATTTCTATATTTCTTTCGTCGAAAGTGAAATAAAATTGGTTGGCAATTCTTCAAGCTTCAGATTTGTAACATAATCTGGCCGTTGTTAAAATATTAAATATGATAATAATAAGCCGTAGTATTTTACAACTGAAAACTTTCATTCATCTATAAATACCAGAAACATTTAATAATCTATAAAACAAAAAAGAACAACAAAACCAGTAAATTCAAACTGCGACTGGCACTTTTAAATTAAACTGCGAAACCAAAATCAACAATCTTTTGCCCTCCCATGCCCAACGCCGGCCGAACGTTTAGGCCAGCTTGTAGAATCATTTTTAGAATTCTCCGATGCCAAGAAATCGTAGAAATCCGCAGCTGCCCTCACCAGGATTCGAATTCCGGGACCTCCCGATTACGCACTGAACGTGCTTCTAGTAACACCACGAAGGCATGTGGAAAGTAAGGAGAAAAACCTTATAGTATAATTCCCTTTTTAAAGGGCAACTGGGGATGACTTAATCGCCAAATCCAGTGGTGACGGCTTATGGTCCACCAACTTTTTAGCTCGGAGGCCACTGCCTAACATCATTTTTAGAATTTTTTTATGACAAGAAATCGTAGCAATTCGCAGTTGTCTTCGCCTGGGTTCGAACTTTGGACCTTCCGAAAACGCGTTTAGCGTGCTCTCCATTTAAGCATGTAAGGTATATTTTAATTTTATAACAGTTATTTTAATTTAGATAACCTTTCCTATCAGTTCTTGTTTCCCCTTACAATCCCTACCAGAATGAGATTTTTGAATCGCACTGAATGCAGTTAAGTTAGAAGTAGTATTGAAGGAAGGTTCAACTTAATTCGAGAGCTAGGAATCCACTGTAGCGCGAGTTTGCCTTCGGGCTAAGTCTCTCTAGAAGCTGTGACGCTCGGACGTATATTACGCAGCTTTTGATATTCATCTGTTACTTTAAATTAAGGGCCAACTACGTTAGATTTGTGTTAGCTTCGGCTAAGTCTCTTTTAGTTAGTTCTAACTTAGTTCTTATTTCTTATATTTCAGTTCAAGCCCGAGTGGAGGCTTTGATGTAAGCTCAAGAAAGGGGCCAACTCTTCATCTTATTTTGAGTGAAATAAAGGGTAGCTAACCCTTCTTGAGTCTATAACTTCTGTTATTTGAACTCAGCTATAAGTCGCTGAACAGTTCACAGGGTTCCTCGACATTTACTGTAGCAGAATAAGAGTGAGAAACTCTACAAGCGTCTCCTCCCAGTTAAACACCCATGAACATGTCAGATATATATCATTCTACTTTGAGAAAAGGTTTTTAAATTTCGTAAAACATAACAACATTGAAAATAGCATACACATCCGTAAATTCTAGTGTTGCGGAAAAAATAAAAATAAATAAATACATCAACAGAAGCAGTTCTTTGTTATGAGCAATTTTTGATAATTTAGCTAAAAATTACAAAAGCATAAGTTACCAGAACATCACGATTTTTCCCTAATCATCTTTCCCAACTTAAGAAGGCTCTATACAATAAGAACCAGATGCTGTCCATCAACACGACATACTGAATATCCACTGTCATCTAAAACACTTCATTTAAGCAAAACAACAATCTTCCAGATCTCTAAAGTAATTGCTAAATAATCTTCTTCGAGACATCAGCACAGTTTTCAGTTAACTTAAATATCGTTGATCACATTTTTCATAAACATTTCATCGCTTCATTGCTCAAGATGGACGCTTAATGGCACTTGTTGTCTCTGGCTGAAGAAAAGATGAACAGAATTCGGTAAATGGCACTCGCTAATCGATTGTTGAGTCTTTTAAAACTGTATTAGCGTAAGACGCATTATCTATTCAAGGATTGCTTTACTGGACTTTGACACGCTGAGATACCAATGGCTTTTCGATCAACTTGTTTTTGGGGCAACTGAGAAACAGGAATATGGCTCTCTCCCAGTGGAACGGTGTTTGTTACACCCACGTGCCTAAGCTTTAAGCTCTACACCACGTAGAATAATTTGAGATTACGAAAGATGATGCAGTTAACCTAATCAAATCAGTATAAGATTTTTTTATATAATTAAGTTTGTTAATTTTCAGAGTGACTAGTACAGAGGCTGTTTGCACATTTTTTAGACGATTTTGGTAAGCGGTAATAAAAAATCGTTTGCTGCAAAAGAAGTAATTGCAATTGTAGTATATTTTTAAAAGTCAAAATTATTGTCTGTAACTTGAAAGTTTTGTTTTCATTCAAAATGGCGAATTTAACAAAGCAGTGGTTCGAAGGCTACATTGACGCTCTTTCCGAAGAGAAATATGCATACTCCGTTATCCAAAAACGATGTGAGAGTCATGGTTTTGTGATATCTAAAGCGTCGATAGGTAATATCATCAACAAGAAAAGAAAAAAAACGTCAAATTGGAGCCTCGGGTGGGACAAAAATTCCAAACAAGTATCCGAGGAAAAAACGGACATCTTCGACTATTACAAAGGTACGTTGTTTAATGTTAAAAGAAAATCCCCCTAGTCAAAGGACAGTCGCAAAATCATCAAAATGTTTGGTGTCCACTGTAAACAAAATGATTAAACGTTGATTTAAATCTCAAGAAAGCAGAAAAACGCAATGTTCATCGTCTTCTTCCAAAGCATACCTCTCGACGCAAGACACGCTGCAGAATTCTATATGAGAAACACTTATCCAAAGAAAAATGGAAAACAATTGTCACAATAGATGAAGCATGGGTATATTTAAATGATTGTAACAAAAAAAGAGCCATTTATTATCATAAAAAGGGAGAAAAAAAATTCAAAGAATCGAAAGAAAGTTTTTCTAAGGGATTCATGATTGTTGCTGGTTTTTCTTATAATGGCAACTTAAAAAGAAAGAGAGTGCAAAAAAATGTCAAGATTAACTCCAAATACTATCAGGAACATATTTTATCGCCAATTTTTGTGAATGAAATACCATCGCTTTACCCACAGTGCAATCCATCTGCGAGATTCCATCAGGACAAAACTAGCAGTCACACATCAAAATCCACTGTAAATTTCCTAAAAGAAATGGAACAAAAAACTGGTATCAAGGCCATACCCTTCACTCATATCCCTACTAAATCTCCCGATGTGTCACCTATGGATTTTGTGCTTTCGAACTTTTAAAAACTGCATTATCCAAACGTTGTCCCAAAACCCTAACAGGACTCTGGAAAGCTGTTCGACAGGAATAGGATAAAATACCTCTTCTGACACTTCAAAAGGCATTATTATCCTGGAAATTGCGGTGTCGAAAGATAGTTCAGAATAAGGGATGTCAAATAGAACATTTAAAACACAAGAATTTTATGTAATTTAGTTTTGTGAATACAATATACATCGTCTAAAAAATATGCAAACAGCCTCTGTAGGAGGTTTGAGTACTAGTAACAAAAAACTTAGTACAATTTTTAGCTTGGAAATTAAAAGCTGTTAATGGTTACGGGCGATAGAGGCAGTCGAGCTCGTGTGACTTAACATATTAGAGATAAATGCAAATACTGGGAGTCTGAATCCATGAAAATAAATTATACAAACAAAATACTCAATGTAAACACACAAAACAAATGAAATAAAAGTAGAAAAAAAAACAGTATACGAGCAGCTTTACACTATAGTAGGTACACAATATCCAAACATATACAGAGAATGCAGACAATTATCTTGTGGTAGTACATAACATATAGAGAAATAAAGGAGGTGAGTGTAGATAACATAATCCAGACATTTAGCTGGACCAAGGGCCTGTCATTATTGTCTAAGCTATTATAATTATAATCACATATTTTTATGCTATGAGTTATTGTCTATTGTAAAAATTTACGGCAAGTTTGTAGTAATGAGACCTCAGCAACTCAACACCGAGCTCCTCATGGATCCTGTCATTTCGGATGTACCATTTTGCGTTAATTATTTACCTTAACACACTGTTCTGGCAAACCTGAAGTTTTTGCCTATTAGTTTTTCTTGAGTGTGCCCAAACTAGACTTGCATAGCATAGTAATGGTCTGAGAATGGACTTGTAAATAAGTAGCTCGTTGTCTATAGATAGCACTTTGTTTAGAGCAATTAAGGGGTAGAGTTTTGCTTTACGAAGAAACAGGGATATGCTGAGAGAACAGCAAGCTATACTTACTTAGCAAATCAGAAATACAAGTATCTTCACAATGAATCAAATTAAAATGAAGTATCAATGGCATACATATTATAAGGCATTTCTCCCGCCTTCTTAGTATGCCTTCGTGGTGTAGTGGTCAGCACGCTCGGCGCGTATTCGAGATGCCCATGGTTTGAGTCCCGGGGAGGACATGGCTCATTTTTCATCTCTCCTGCTTCAAAAATACCTAATGTCTCTACAGTGGCGCCTAAACTAAAAAAGGTGGTGGATGATGATTCTCCACCACCTGGATTTGACGCTCCCTTAATCCCCGGTCGCCCTTTAAAAGTGGGAGTATATACGGTATTTCTCCCACCTTCTTAGCATACCTTCAAGTGGTATAGTGGTCAGTAGGCTCGGCGCATATTCGAGAGATCCAAGGTTCGAGTCCCAGGTAAGGGTGTTATACATTTTTCATGACTCCTGCTTAAAAAAAAAATCCTAATGGCTGTACAAAGTAATCTTGGCTAGCTGGCCATTTTTCATAAAAAATGAGTAGTCTATACACAGATTAGCCTTTTATGTGTAAGTAAGATGACACTGATTGTTTAGAAATAAGTTACAAATGTCTGCATTTTGCATTTTTAATGTTTGTTGAAAAACGAAGTTATTTATTGCATTAGCGGTTTGTGTATTGCATTATATCCCACAAATAACATGATGTTAACGAGAAGTTAACGAGTCCCAGCGAGGACACGGCTCATTTTTCTTCACTCCTGTTTCAAAAATACCTAATGTCTCTACAGCATTTTAAACGGTAAATGTACCAGAGTGAGTGGTAAATTTTAAATAACTCAGATAAACAATTTTGAACTTTCGGATCTGATGATTGATTGCAGTCCTTGTAAAGTAAAATAATAGTCCAAAGAGGATAATAGGCCAGAAGGGCTATTAGTATCGAAACGCCATTTTGCGTCGAATCACTAAAAGCGTTGAATCACTTTTCAAATTGTTGCCACCAAATATTATCGCCCTGTATTATATTTAAAGAAATTAAATAATAAAGAACCTGCATGAATGTAAGCATTTTTCTCGCATTGTTAAAAAAGAAGTCCCTAGATCCATCCAATTTTGAATAGCGTAATCTTCCACTCGAATATGGGCCCCTGGAAGCCCGAATTTTGAATTTCGAATTTATTTTATTACCCATTTCATATTTTGTAAAACTTTAACGAATTTAACGTTTTATTAAAAAGTTCAATGATTTCAAAGCAAGCAGGGGCAACACTGTACAGATTTAAATATTTTTATCGCCAGTGCGGTAGACTGTCTATCAGAAATTCTAAAGATATGCTGTTTTTAAATATTTTTAGCCCAAACAGTAGTTGACCCAAATGCCCTCGAAACACGTATGTGTGTCTAAATGGAAAAAAGCCATTTTGGGAGTAATATAAAACCTCAAAAGTTTCAGTTTTTTTTTTTTTTTTTTTTTTTTTTTTTTTTTTAAACATCTGCAAGTGACAATAATGCTCTTTGATCACAAATGACACAGAAGCGCAGACATAGACAAAACACCGGAAATGACACCCCGGATATTTCTAGCTGCTATGTGCTATATCGTTATATCTCTCAACGCTCACCCCCCCAATTAATTAAATATGTATAATTCGGCATAAGCTTGAACTTTAAAGAACAAGCAAAATACAGCAAAGCTTACAAATAACACTGGCTACATGAAATTACAACCTTAAGAAATTACCGCTGATGTCAGTAAAAATGAGTAATAAAAACTGAAAACTGAGATTTAATTTATGACGTAAAACGTCTACAGCAGTCACCAAAACAGACTTAACCATTACGGCGATGATTTATTCAAAAACACATTAATCCAAACTGTTGTTTAAAAAATAGCTAAGTTTCTACGCAGTAGCAAATTTTAAGACATGCTCATGAAGTGAAAAACAGACTTCATTCTCTCAATTAGTAATTTCCATCCTCATGGAAATTACTAACACCTTAATCTAACATCTTAACATCTTAATTACATCCTTTCCATCCTCATGGAGAAGAAAATCGAGGTACGATTAGGTGTACGTTTCGGCAGGAGATAATTTTTTTATGATACAAAGTTCTATCTAGATGTACTGATAGATTGCTGAGGTAACACTATGTCCTAAACAGCAACTTTATAAAGGTACGTTTTAGATACAGCCATTTTCTTGCCTCTAACGCCGTCAGTACATGTTTGGCAGGGAGTCCAGCAAGACGTATATAAATATGAATTCAGCAATAACCAACTCGAATGCCAGCTTCTGTTTTTAATGCCAGCTTCATTCTGATCGCCTACAAGATTGCTTAAAATTGTCAAATAGTAGAAATAAATTAAAGCACCAGCACCTCGACCTTTTAAGGATGTGGTACTTTCATTTGAAATCAAGAGAACAATATTAGATCGACATGTGGTATAACCGACGGTAGTTAACGGCATAGAATCGGTATGACATAAAAGAGGAATTTAGAAAGTGGTACCACAGTAATAAGTAAGATAATTAATGCAAATTTGTCAACTTCACAGAATGCATCGAAACCACATATAATCAACACCAACATGACATAAAATCAGCATAGTACACGATCGACGCTGCGTAAGATCGACACCGGCATAGCATGGACATGGTGTAATTTTGACTCAACGTTGGAAAACGGAGCTTAGAATCGACAGACCAAAACAGGAATAGGAGTACGGAACACCAGGACTTTACTTTAGCATACGATCGACATGGTCTACGTGAGATTCTGGCATGCAGTCAATATTAAATAACGTATTTAACGCCATGTATTTAACAAAGATACACTGTCAAGAAGGCAGGAATCCCTTGCGGTACAAAAGCTGCTGAAACTACGCAATGTAGATTCTGTGCCGCATTCCGCAGTCAGAGACAAAGATTTATTTTGTAGCCGGTCCCCTTTGCAACCCCAATAGTGCGCAGGAATTCGGTCAGCACCACCATCATCATCACAGGAGCCCTAGGCTGCAGGTGCCAGTAACTGCACCGCCGATGGTCTTCATGGACAACACTGGACCTTTACTCCATACAGACCTTTCCATTCGTGAAATGGATTTGAGAGAGTAAAAAAGCAAGAACAAAAAAGAAAAAAACAGATTGGCTAAGCAATTCCAGTCCGCCGCAATATGGGCGCCGGTCATATTTGGGGGGAGGGCAAGAAGAAGTGTATTTTACGCTTCCTTTGCCACTTTTTTTTTTTTTTTTTTTTTTTTTTTTTTTTTT
>KK115242.1:289315-300118 GCA_000611955.2 Stegodyphus mimosarum | reverse complement strand
CTTTTTTTTTTTTTTTTTTGTTCTACACCTAGTACCTATTTTTTTGCCTGCCTGTTTTTCCCCCGCTAAGCTATGGCGTTGTTTTAATTAGAGTTACGAAAAAGAAAAACGTGAGACGGGGGCAAAAAATCGAACGATCCCCTAGAGCTTGCTCCTGGCAATAAATATAAGAGACACCTGGTGTCATGAGGGATTTCTGGGCGAATGTTTGCGATGAAGACGAAGCATTATTCCCAACCTCCTCCCTCCGTCTTTCCACCTTTCACTTTCTTATAAAACATCCCTTTTTCTTTTCAATTATTTATTTCGTCTGACTCCTTGTACGGCTGTACTTTTTATGAAACTTATATGAGCGGAAAGATATTCATTCTAAAAAAGTCTTCAGGGTGTTGTAATAAAATTTGCCTAAATACCATTTTTTTAAACGTCTCCTTCAAAAAGCGCAGATATATAAAACAAGTTAAGATGTACGTAAATATCGGGGAAAAAATTCATTCAAATCTGACAAAAAATATCGTTGTATTAAAAGAAACTAAAAAACTGCTCCAGTGAATTATTTGTCTTGAAACTGCATCATCAGTCGTTGTCATTCTATCTGTCTTTCTTCCTTCTCCCCCCCCTTAACAAAGATAATTTTTTTTTCTTTATGTTTGTTTTCTATCTGTTAAAATTATACTATTCTTGCTGCGAAATATCCAGGAAAAAAGACCTGATTGATATCAGCTTTTGAAAGAAAAATCCTAAGAAAGATCTTTGGACCGGTACAACAAAATGGCATATGAAGGATTTTCTATAATCATGAACTATATGGAAAATATTGGAAATATGGTGAAACACATATTGTGAGAATAGTAAAGGCATCTCGTATCAGATGGCTGGGCTATGTGTTTAGATATGATGGTGCATTTCCAACCAAAAAGATAACCTTTTCGAGAACTGAGGGAATAAACGAAGACGAAAACCACCAACTACCAGATGGATGGTGTGCGGAAAAAATGTCACCCAGAAAAAAGGGAAACGGAAAGAAAGCCCCCGGAAAATAAGGAACGGAAATAATGTCGCCAATCGGAGTTGGAGAAACCTGCCAAATTCTAATTTAACCGGCAGGGTTATAGCGGGCTCTCTTGAGGGAGGTTTTAAGGGTAAGACGTTGAGCTAGCTGCAGCCCAGCAAGCTCATTTCGATAGCAGGTTTTAATATTCTTATCGCAAACTCTGACTAAATTTCATCTACAACGGTTTGTTATAATACTGCTTTTAACGTTCAGTTATGCGACAATGTTTCACCCCTGAACCACAGGCTATAACTACATTGGGTACGAGGGGAACAATTATTAATGACCATGACCCGCTGGTCAACTCTCTATTTTTACCATCGGACAGGCCAGCAGCTCGCTTATCTTCTTTCAATCATCCTCAGAAGATTTCCCTATTTCGCAGGTATGGTTGTTATGATAAAACTTTTATCTCCCATCTTGGCGATATTTCTAAACATCCCTTATTTTTTCCATTGCAAAAGAATGGTGACTTATTTTCCGTTTCCTAATTTTCCGGTGCCTATCTTTCCGTTCGTTATTTTCCGGGTGACATTTTTTTCCTACAATCCAGGTGGATAGAAGATGTCGAAGAAGATTTAATTAACGTTAATCGGAATTAACCGATGGAAGGCTATTGCGGCAGGTGTCTTCCTATTTCCGCGATTCCTGTTTTTGCGGTTCTCAAAAACGTTCCTATTTCCGCGAAATCATCAATCTTCATTAGCCCCCTTCTCAAACGCGTTACATAGTGGAAGGCGACTGGGCATTGGCCTTCTCGTAATGTAGGAAAGAAAAAAATTTTTAGATTTATAAAAAGAAATTTTAAAAGAAATAATCGAAAAATATTTATAATATTAGATCTTTGAATGCATGAAACTAATACTGAATTGAAAAGGGGAAAAAGAGATATTCAAACCTGTAGAGACATTAGGTTATTTCAGAAACAGGAATGATGAAAAATGAGCAAAGCTTTTGCCGGGAATCGAACCACGGACCTCTCGGTTACGCGTTGAGTGTGCTGACCCCTACACCACGAAGACATGCGAAGAAGGTGGGAGAAACACCTTATATACTCCCCCTTTTAAAGGGCGACTGGGGAACAAGGGACCCAATCGCTAAATCCCGGAGGTGGAGAATCATCATTCACCACCATTTTTAGTTCGGAGGCCAGTGTAGAGACATTAGGTTATTTCGGTAGCTGGAGTGATGATGAAAAATGAGCAACGCCTTCGCCGGGAATCGAACCACGCACCTTTCGGTTACGCGTCGAGTGTGCTGACAACTACATCACGAAGGCATGCGAAGAAGGTGGAAGAAATACCTTATAAACTCTTCGATGATTTTGGCAATGAACTAAAAGATCGTTTCCTAAAGTAAAAATAATATGCTTCCGAAATTCTGCGTAAAGAAATTCCGAAATTCTAATAAAATTTTTCAGAATAAATATTCACTCTAAAACGACGTTCTAAAACGACGTTCTTTCTTCTAAAGCGACTACTTCTTGGATCTTGATTGCGCCTTTGCAGCATTTAATTCTTTCATTTATGCAAATTCAATAAACTACATTTTCCTTATTTTCATTCTGAAATCAATACTGATAACCTTTATGAAGGGCTAAAGTTTATTTTTTTTTTCAATTTCAATAATATCTACAACATCCATATTGATTAACTTAATGAAAATAACAACAGCCAATACTGCAGCAGAATTAAAAATAGAATGAAACTAAAGATTTCTAGAGGAGCCTAAACTATGACACTTGTTCAGTCTTACAAAGACTAACTTATTCAGAAAGAAACCCCTCAGTTTTTCACAATGACTCATCGTGACATCACCTGAGAAGCTGTAGGAGGGGGACTGTACTCTCCGATTTGGGGGGGAACAGAAATAATTTTGAAAAATGCGGAAAGAGGAATCGCGGAAACAGAACTAATTCATGGAGATGGTCAGATGGAGGAAACTCCTGTAACAGGCTGTGGAGCTTATGAAGAAGCAAAAGAAACTTGGAGAAAAGTTAGTTTAATAACATGCTTAGTTTCTAACAAACAATATTATAGTTTCAGGAAATTAATTTCTAATAATCTTAAATGATCTGGATGTTAGAGTTGGTCTTCCAAATAACAACCCTTGTAATCCTTTGAATGGGATGATTTCTTTCTCAAATTTACCTCACCCATCAGACAGAAACCCTGTGACAGTTATTACTTATGATAACAATGTTTTCCAAGAAGTTAGATTTATTTATTTCACAGATGGTAGTAAATTAAATGGAAAGGCGTTTGTTGTTTCCAGAGATGACAGTGAGTCTGTAGCCGTTCAATCTAGGAAACCACATGCGGATCTAGGAAACCAGAAAAAATGTAGGAAACCAAATGTTTTTTCAAGCAGAGGCTTAAATCTTGCCGTTGAACGGATACAAAACTCTTGCCGTAAGAATGTGACGTTTAAATATCTTATTTGGGCAGATACACTTCCTTCTCTCTTCTACGCGATATACTATCGCGGCAATTCTCAACCTTTTTTGTTGCGGCACACTGTTAACGATTTCAAAATTTGGCGGCACACAATGAAAAAGATCAGTTTAAAAGGTGTTTACTTACCTTACTTACCTATAATACACTTATAAAATAGCTTATGATAACAATTTTGAATGTAAAATAAAATAATATGTACTACAAAAACAGCAGTACGTTTATTAAGAGATTAATTTACAAGTTAATAATAAACATACTTTTAATGAGAAATTTGTCGACCTTGATGTTTTTTGATAATTTCATTTATACTGGGTCGTAAAAATGGCAATGCTACTCTCATATCGTCTTCTTCATTTAACAGTCGCGATCTTTTATTCGTTTTTATATTGGTTAATACTGAAAATCCGAATTCACACAACAAATAAGATGTAAAAAACTGTAATAATATTTTTAAAGCTTTTTTGGCCATCATGGGATAATCGCATCTAATGTTAATCCGAAACGAATTAATTGATTCTTCCGAATATTTTAAAATTAAATCTTGGTTATTAGAAAGCGAAATTAGTTCTACCGCTTCCTTCAAAGTTAATTCAAATACAGAAGTATTCGTTATCACAAATGGATTACGAACCCCATTAAATTTTTTATACCTAAATTTGGGAAATAATGAATAATTCACTCTCCTCTAATGTTACCAAATGGTCAATAACAGTTTTATGAATAGTTTTATTAAAATCTTTTGGAACTGACTCAAACTTTTCCAAATGGTCTTCCTGAGATTTATTCTTTCATAAGGTTATTTGTTTTAGGAATCCCACCAGTTTATCGGTTGAGTTTAATATACTTCTTTCGGTCCTTGCATACTTGAATTTATGTTAATAAAAAATAACAAAAATGTATGATAAGTATATAAGGTATTTCTCCCGCCTTCTTCGCATGCCTTCGTGGTGTAGTGGTCTGCATGCTCGACGCGTAATCGAGAGGTCCGTAGTTCGATTCCCGGCGAAGGCGTTGCTCATTTTTCATGTCTCCTGCTTTCGAAATTACCTAATGTCTGTACACTGGCGCCCGAACTAAAAAGGTGGTGGATGATGATTCTCCACCACCGCGATTTGGCGATTGGGTCCTCAAAACCCCAGTCCATTAAAAGGGGGAGTATATAAGGTATTTTCGCCCTTTAAAAGGGGGAGTAGATAAGGTGTTTCTCCCGCATTCTTCGCATGCCTTCGTGCTGTAGCGGTCTGCATACTCGACGCGTAACCTAGAGGTCCGTGGTTCGATTCCCGGCGAAGGCGTTGCTCATTTTTCATGTCTCCTGTTTTCGAAATTACCTAATGTCTCTACAAGTAAGCTAATCTGCCATCCGCACCAATCAGAAATTCTCAATTTAAATTACGAGTATACTGAACATGCGCGAAAATACTTCGAAATGCGCTCTCCTCAAAACACCAAAATCGGCTTGGTTACCACAATTGGCGAGCTTATTAATGTTTTAGAAACCGAACTTCGCCAATTCTCATGCGTACCGTATACTAGGATTAAACCCATTATAATTTTTACTATATACATTTCTAAAATTTGGCAGGACACTTTAAGAATTTGTCGGTACACAAAACTGCCGCGGCACAGTGGTTGAGAATCACTGAACTATCGACTGAAGAACTATTGGTGGAAATTCACTGTCTATAACATGCGACTAGGACATGCTGCAGATATTCATTTTACCTTAGTTCAAGGCCACAGTGGTATTCTCGGTAATGAGAGGGCCGACTATTTGCCGAAGCAAGCGACTTATTGTGAAGTTGTCTGCTCCCAAGGCTTATTGGAAGCATGTGGCTTGGGAGACTGGTTGATTGGAATGCTGAATATCTTGCTTCTTCGAAGGTTCAGTGGACAAAGTGTTTTTCAATGACTTACGTGTAGACATTTTCATCCTGATTATAAACTTACTCACATTTTGACCGGTCATGGGAATTTTGGAATTACTTACTTCATTTCAATTTTGTTACTAGTGAACTCTGTGCTTGCGGCGATGCTGCGAAAGATGTGGAACATATTTTATTGCGTTATAGATTGCACGTGAGTGCCAGAAGGGCACTTAAAGCGAGTTTAGAACAGCTCTCTGTTTGCTGGCTTTCTGTTTTCTATGATCTTGTAAGATGTAAGGTGATTCTAAGCCTTTGCCCATTATCTACAAACAATGAACGACTAGGTATGATGAACATGCAATAGCAGCCAAAGTAGACATTGGCATAAGACAGTGACGCCGCCAGCAGTGGCAGAGCTTGTGATGTCTCTTGCTCTAGACAACAGAAGCACCTCTATACTAAAACGGCACCGTGCGTCCCAGGAAGGCTTTGCTAATCTGGATAGCTAGCGTAAGGGGCCTATACCTACTTACCCAGGGTAAATAATAGGTGGCCCCCTACACTTATACCTAACCTAACCTAACCTAAGCCTTTGCAGTCTTGCACGACTTTATTTGGTCTTTGAATTTTTAGTGATGTAAGATCTATGCTAATTTTATAACAGTTATTTTAAGTTTATGCATCTTTCCTATCCCTTCTAGCTTCAGCTTACAATTTCCTACGAGAATGTGTTTTCAAAAACGCGGTTAATGCAAATGACTAAGAGTACCGTATTTACCCGCGTATAAGTCGAGATATTTTGTACAAAAACAAGACTTCAAAGTGGGGGGTCGACTTATACGCGGGGCCATAAAAAATTAAAAGAATCGGAAGTTCAAAAATTTCTTTATATAATGCAGTTGTTTTCTTCTCGCACTCAAATTGGACGACTTATCAAATAAGTCACTTACTTGAAGTAATTTCATGACTTATATTATGTGACGAACTAATCACAAGAGTTTCATACTTTAATAGAGTGTCATGATCATAACTCATACTTTAACTGTGGCCGTAATTCCGGGAGGACTGACATCCGTCATTCAACCCCTAGATGTCTGCCTCAATAAGCCCTTCAAAGTAAATGTTAGAAAATATTGGGCAGAGTGGATTAGTTCCGGTCGACCAGCATTTACAAAGGGAGGCAACATTAAAAAGCCCGACATTACATTAATTTCTCAGTGGGTTAATGATGTTTGGAACGAAATCCCCTCTGAAATAATTATAAAATCGTTTAAAAAATGTTGTATTAGCAACGAACTAGACGGCAGGGAAGATGATGATGTTTTTGAAAGTGAAAATAACGACGAAGGCTCTAGTAGTAATTGTAACAATACAGAGTTCGAGACTGAAAATATGTATGATGACGAGCCAATGACGACAGAAGAGTTCTATGAAATGTTTGGCGAATCTCACCATGAATCGGACGTTGAAGGATTTTGATTTTGTTTATTTACCAAGGTATTTTTTATCGTATATTTACTTTTTTCCCTCAGATGATTTTGAATAAATGTAGTACTTAAAAAAAATTTTTCGAAGTTTCTCGATCGATTTCGGAAGTGGGGGGTCGACTTATACGCGGTATCGACTTATACGCGGGTATATACGGTAGTATTAAAGTCAATGTTTCACCGATTTCGTTAGAGAGCCCGAGTTCCTGACTCGCGCGCCATTTGCCTTTGGCTACGTCTTTCTTTAAGCTATTACTATGCTTGGCCGTACTTTAGGCCCTTGTTTGGCTTCGCCCACTTAATCAAGATTTGGGCGCCAACCACGTAGAATCTTGATAGCTTCGGCTATATCTTTCAGTTAGATTTAGTTAAGTTTAATTTCATATTCATTTGAGTTCAAGCCCAAGTGGAGGCTTTGCTGTACACTCCGAGTTAGGAACTGATTGTGTCATATTTATTTTGAGAAATAAAGGGTTGGTAACCCTTCTTAAGTCTTACGTCTCTGTTCACACACTCTAGCGATTATTCGCTTATCAGTGTTTGGGGTTTCAAAGATTGAACAGTGAAATAAGAAGGTGAAACTCCACAGTATTATTATTTATATGATTAGATTTTAATCTTTCATTTGTCATTGCATTATTTTGTGTATTGCCTATGCATGATTACGCTATGTAAACCTTTTCTTCCGAAATTAAATTACTCCCATACCCTTCCCTCCTCCATTTTCGAACGATAAAATTAGTTAAAAAACGTAGAAAAATACAGCAGGGCATACATAAAACAAATAAAGACGGGAAATCTGTTTCCGGATGGGTGAGAAAGGTTTCTAGTCCGAAGTTCTTGAATGGGAAAATCTGTCAAGATAAAACCTGTATCGGACGAGAAAAATTAACATTACCGACATAGAAAAATATCTGAAAGCCTGCGAAATTAATTTCTTAACTCCGAAAAATTTTTAGATTGTTTTTCTGCATCTATATTTTAGAATTCAGTTGAAGAATACCCAAGTCACCATCGAAAAAGTATTTTCTTCCAGTAGGGTAGGCAGTGCACCATTTCCAATGGCACTTCTTCCAAGCGAATGGACGAACACATTCGAAACACTCGACCTAACTCTAACCAAAAAAGAAAAAAAAATCTCTCAGAGGGTGATGTCCGGCATACCAATCCCTTCCATTTTCTGTTCTTTTGTTTCGAAAAGGTGTTCGTCTGCTAGGTGAGAGTGGAGTAAGCACATCCGCTGGACTACACTCCATCCGAGCCCTTGAATCTGCTGATCTGCGTGTATTTCAACGAAACCCTGAAGTGGACAAATTGCGGGAGCAGCGGATTTCTCGAGAAATAGAAGTCTTGCGTTGTTTACTCGAGGTTTACCAAGGGAGAGAGCTTTCCTCGGGAAAAAGATGGGGGCAGAAGACGAACAGAAAGTAAAATAGAGAAGGCTCCACACACACACACACACACACACAAAAAGTGGAGAAGAAAGAGGTAAGGAAATGGGATATGAAGTTAAGCAAAAAGCAAAAAAGAAGAGAGATGACCCATTCCACATCCTGTGTTGTTCTTGGATGAGATCTTTCAGATCTAGAAAGACCTTTTATCTAAAGGAATCTTATACGTGAGTTTCCAGAGTTGGACCAGTTTACGTGTTATGCAAGGATATCTTTCACTGAGACTGGGCGCAGTTTCTTTTTGATCAGCGCCGTGAATTGTGATATAATCGGAGCCTGAGCCGTCGTTTTCCAACAATTATAAAAGATTCTGTTTAAATAAACGATTCAAACGACAAAGCAAAGACTTCCATTCCCTTTTTTCAACAGCAATTTTAAAACTCTACGTGAAATTCAGTATACAAAAATTCATTCATAGATTGAAAAAGGCCCTTCACATTTAATATAAAGCTAAATGCCAATAATTTAAAAATATTCGTCTTTAATTCCATTTTAGCTCGCTTAATGTCTAAATACTCATCAGTTCGTTTGTACGGAAAAAACAAATCACAATTACTGCATGCAAACAATGTAACTTCTCTATCAATCTAATTATACCTTAAGTGCACAAAAAAAAATATCTTCTGAATCCATTTTACAATCCGTTTTGGGAAAGATAGCCTTTTATTCTGTCCGTACATGCAGATGTGACGCAAAAACATAGTTTAAATGGTTTCAAGAATTTCAATGCGGCAGTTATATTATGAATGTATATTATGAATAATCTAAAACCTCAATTAATAATGCGGCCGTCTGCAGACGGGACAATTTCTGTCTAAACAATCTAAAACCCTCCTTTCAAACTATGCCTGTACCTCATTTGAAAAAGCCCGAAATAAAATTCGCATTCTGGCAGGAAAACGGAAAGAAAGAAAGACAGTAAAGACACTTAGCATGTAATAACTAAATTAGACAAAATAAATAAATATCTTACAAATTAAATTGTATTGAAAAGTGTAAGTATACTAGTAAAAAAAAAATTGGCAAAAAAATTCCTTTCGAAGGAGACAAGAATAAGGTGGTCCTCGGAACATTATGAGTTACTAAAGTGGTTCCGACTTGTAAAAGGTTTAAAAAATTACGTAATGCGAAATTAAGCTGTAGAGACATTAAGTATTTTTGCGAAGCAGGAATCATGAAAAATGAGCAACACCTTCACCGGGAATCGAACCACAGACCTTTCAATTACGCGCCAAGCGTGCTGACCACTACACCACGAAGGCATGCGAAGGAGTCGAGAGAAATACCTTATACACTCCCCCTTTTAAAAGGCGGGGACCCAATCGCCAAATCCCGGTGGTGGAGAATTATGATCCACTACCTTTTTAGTTCGGGCGCCAGTGTAGAGGTATTAGCTTATTTTGAAACAGGAGATATGAAAAATGACCAAAGCCTGCCCCGGGAATCGAATCACGAACCTCTCAGTTACGCGTCGAGCGTGGTGACCACTACACCACGAAGGCATGCGAAGAAGGCGGGAGAAATACCTTATAAAGCAAAACTAAGAAAACTCCATGAAGTATACTCCCCCTTTTAAAGGGAGACTGGGGAGTAGGGGCCCCAATCCCCAAATCGTGGTGGTGGAGATCATCATCCACCACCCCCCCCTTAGCTCGTGCGCCACTTGTAGAGACATAAGGTATTTTTTAAAAGCAGGAGAGATGAAAAATGACAACGCCTTCGCCGGGAATCGAGCCACGGACCTCTCGGTTACGCGTCGAGCGTGCTGACCACTACACCACGAAGGCATGCGAAGAAGGCGGAAGAAATACCTTATAAAGCAAAACTAAGAAAACTCTATGAAATATGAAATATATATAACGCTTACTGAAGAAAGAAGAAAAACTTCCAAAATTAAAATTTCGAGGAAAAATACTAATAATATTAAAATTATCAAAGTCTGGTCATCAAAATTTTCGAGCTAATCTCTGTTTTTCATTCATAATAACTATTAAAAATACTAACTTGAAAGTAACACAATATAATTTTGCATGAAAGAGTAAATCAAATTGTAAAAATTTTAGATATTAGAGCGCACGCTTTTACATTACAAAACAGTTAATAAAAGGAGACATAACGATTGATTAAACCGAGTAACCCAAAACGAAAGAAAAGGGAATTCAACTGCGCAGGAAGACTGAAAGACAGGAACTAACAAGAGGATATTTTGCAGGTTCGGAGAGAAAGAGAGAGAGAAAGGGAGATTCTTTTTCACAACGTTTCCAAAGATACATTCATTCACTGAAACTAAGCTAAAAATTCTTATTTCGATTCTTTTCCCCCCCCTCCTTTAGTGCATTTCACTTCCCATTTTCCCACCTGCCAGCCACCACTAGACCAGTCCACAACTACGCGCTTCAACCTGTCACCAGGAACGTAAAAATAAATGTTGCTGTCTACATCACCCTTAACTTTAGAACCATAGAAAATGTTTTTGCTTTGCGCAAA
>KK115242.1:276863-288832 GCA_000611955.2 Stegodyphus mimosarum | reverse complement strand
AAAAAAAAAAAAAAAAAAAAAAAAAAAACCACCAATTATTAATATAATTTTTAACGTAAATTACATAACTTAGCACAGAATTTTTTTGGGGGGACGATTTTTCGTGCTCTTCCTTTCAGACGGAATATTTCGTCGTTGTATGAATTGTATGAAAGATGTTTCATCATAAGGCAAGCCCAAATTTTCAAATTCATATAAAATACAATAATAAAGAAAAAAAGTCTGAAAGGTTTCAGATATTAAATTACGTCCAAAGGGGCGTTTTTTTAACATGTTGTGTGTTACCTTTATTTATTAAATATCATATTCTTTGCACTTAAACTATAAAATTCAATTCAACAACAATATCGCAAAATAATTTTAAAATGCATATATCTTTAGAATTTCCTACACAGAATTCCGCGGGCTGAAGATAAAAAGGTTTCCCCATCCCCAATAGAGTGTTGCCATTGCTCGCTTTTAAATAGTTGTGTTTTTTCATCAAAAATTCGTTAAATTTTTACAAAATATGCAATAGAAAATAAAACAAATTCCAAATTTGGGCTTTCAGATGCGCATATTTGGATGGAAACATACGTTATTCAAAACTGGATGGCTCTAAGTACCGTCGTTTTATCACATTCGGAGAAATATACATACATTTATACAAATTCTTCATTATTTAATTTCTTTAAATATAATACAGGGCGATAACATTTGGTGGCAACCATTTGAAAAGTGATACAACTTGTTATAGTGAATCAACGCAAAATCGCAAAACGAAAACAATAGTCTTTCACGGACAAAGCCACTTTCGAGTAATAATAATAGAAACACAATTGGCTGTTACATCTTTAGAATCTGCATACTCGTTGCTAATTTTGAAAACAAATTCTTTTACTTTTCCTTAAAAAAGTTAACATTGTAACGACGTTAGAAGCAAACATTGGCGACTGCGCATTAATACTTGGCGAGTTTAGCAAAATATTTGGAGACTACACCGGTCCCAATAGCAGAAAAGTACCTAAATTTTTAACTGGTCATACTAAATATTTGTCAAAATACCTATAAATAATACTAGCAATATCACAAAAAAAATCAAATTTATATTTATTTTCTATCTATCTAATATGTGTTACTCGAAATAGATTTTTGTTAGCTATGCTTTGTAACTCAAACACACTGACAGCTAAATATTAAATTTTCAGGCACATTTATTTCAAATAATTCTAACATGCTAACTTAATAATTAACTAAATTACTTTAAATTAACAAAAAATAAATTAAATATGAAAATTTTTAAGTTTCCAGAGTAAACTTTATAAGGTATTTCTCCCGCCTTCTTCGCATGCCTTAGTAGTGTAGTGGTCAGCACGCTCGACGCGTAACCGAGAGGTCATCGTGGTTCGATTCCCGGCGAAGGCGTTGCTCATTTTTCACATCTCCTGCTTCCAAATAACCTAATGTCTCTACAACTTTACAAGTGAGACAAAACTTGAGAATAAATAACGATAACCTAATCTTTCTTTCTTATTTATTAAGTTTTTCTTCGAGACATAAATAAAAAATACCCATGTGTACACCACATGACTTCAAGTACGCATTTTTTGCAACACTGCATTTAAGCTTATTTCCTCGAATTTCATTAGAGATAGATTTCTCATTCAATTAAATCAGTTCTCATTTCAAAAATACATAAAACCTAAAAAAATCTTCATTAAAAACTAAAAAAACATAGAAAAATATAAAACGCCAAATACAGTTGCAACAATTAACAAAACAATTTTTACAATTAAAATTCGAGTTTCTAAGCAAAAAACCAGTAGTTGTGCCAGCGGACAAGAAGGCAGATTTTTCGGTGCACAAAACTGAAAGTTTACTTTTGGTCCCACTCGGCAAAAAGACACTAAAGGTGCAGAAACTGACTTTTGTTGTGGACTCTATGCTGACTCAATATATGGGATAATTTAATAACTTAAATGATAATTCCAGAATGGATTAAACATAATTTAATTCGAAACAATAGTATTTTGCGATATTGCTGTTGAATTGAATTTTATGGTTTAAGTAAACATGATATTTAATAAATAAAGGCAACACACGAAACATTAAAAAATACACTCCTTTGGCGTAATGTAAAATCAGAAAGCTTCCAATATTTTTCCCCCCTTTTTCTCTCTCTTTTTTTTTAACAGAATCTGCGGTCACCATGACCATTATATTATAACAGTCGTTGAATTTTTTACTTGTTATCTTGCTATTTTTTACTTGTTGTCACTTTGTTGTTGCGAAGCTTAGTTTCTCCAGATTGGCAACAAATCCACTATTCTGCTAAGCTTCAAATGTAAACAAATAGCTATGGTAAACAAAAATTAGGCTTAGCCTCACTTAAACAACTTTTATATTATTGATAATTCTACAACTATAACATGCAGGCTAACTAAAGGCATAAAAAACCTTAACAGGAAGATAAGAACAACATCATTCAATAATTTTTAAAGCAAAAAATGCACACTTTACAAGCATATAAGAATAAAGAAACTAAAGTGGATATATATCTAGATACTTTTGGTAAAAAAAAAAAGAAAGAAAGAAAGAAACAGTTTTCACAGACGATTCAGTATTTCTCATTCAATTAATTCAGTTCTCACTTCGCGACAAGGCAAAAATACATAAAAACTCAAAATATGTATATTAAAAATTTACGAAGTAAATCTTAAACACTTATTTCCTCAAATAATTTCCAGAATGCATCAAGGATGATTTAATTCGCAATTATAAAAGAAAGCGTTATCTTTGTTGTTGTAAAGCTTAGTTTCTCTAGATTGGCAACAAATCCACTATCTTGCTAAACTTCAAAAGTAAACAAATATGGCTGTTATGGTAAAAAAAATTAGGCTTAGCCGCACTTAAAAAACTTTTAAATTGTTAATAGTTCTAGAACTACTGCATGTAGATCACCTAAAGGCATAAAAACCTTAACCGGAAGATAAGAATAGCATAATTCAACCATTTTTAAAGCAAAAAATGGGCAATTTACCAACATATAAGAATAAAAAGACTGAGCTCTCGGAGCCGAAGAACATAGTGGATGTATATATACACCTTTATTTATAGACTTTTAGTGCGGCCGATTGCAACCAAAAAGCCAGGTGCACAACTACATGTTATAGCAGTCCTATATACAAAATTTCAACGTTTTGAGGTTACTCGTTTTTGAGTTATGCAAGATACATACGTAAGCACGTACAGACATCACGAAAATATCTCTTCTGAATTCATTTTAAATCCTTTTTGCAACCCGTTTTTTTTGGGAGGGGAGGAAAGAGTCCCTTATTCTGTCCTTACGTATACATGTCAGGCAAAATTGTTAAATTGCATTCGATAACGATCAAAATGCATATTTTCGTTGAAACATGATACCCGAAAATTTGCGTGATTGCAATACTTCCCTTACTTCGTACGTTTGTATGTAAATAATTATAACCTTCTTTATTTCTTACTGCAGCTTGACGGCGCTCCGATTCTGATAAGCCTCAGAGCAAAAAATTTTCTCCGAGGCCTTTTATAGACTTAGATAAAGTTACTATAAATCACCTTCATTAAATACTGTAAATTCTCATGTTTTTCTTATTAATATCCTCATATAAAATTGTATTCCCAAACAGTCTAGCGCAAAAATTCGTAACAGAGCATATTTATTTTTCATTCCTTCAATCAAATCTGTAGCTTCAGATTTCTGAAGAAGACCTATATCACGTAGTAAATATAGCACCATTTATAGATTTTCTTATGTGTTAATCTTATTCGTTTTTAATAGTAATAAAAATAATGTAAACTCGGAATCCAGACAGCTGAAATATGGAAATCTTTGCAGCATCGTACTTGCAATAAATAAGTAATTGAAATGTATTCGCCGGGCGCTTAAAATTGCTTCGGGAGACCGTCAGTTTGAAATATTGCCTTAAATAAACTACTTCACAGTGAGAGGTTTTTAATCTAATATCACATCTACACTTGACATCACTTGAAGTTCATTTTTACAACAAATATAAAATAAAACTAATATTTTTTATAGCTTTTATATTATGTGTAACAATTTTATGAATATAATAACATCAAATTACTTTGAAATTTTAATCGTTAAGCGCATTTTATACCAGTAATTTTTTTTTAATTTTTTCCATCGATCTTTCTCAACCACATAGTCTCCTGAGGTCTCTATCGAACATTTTTAGAAAACTCGTGTTACAATAATGTAACACTACGAAGTGACCTACGGATAGTCTCAAAACTGAAGACTAAAATTACTTGGAAGACCGACAGTTTGAGACCACTGTAGTAAATGTACGATTTCTAACGGAAGGTGAAAGATCAAAAGTTGCAGAAAGAAAACAGTAGTAGCATACAAGCCAGAGTTTACTACGACTTTTAACCCTTTGAAGGCCCAAACGCCCGAGACAGCCTTTCATTCAAACGACCGTAATCGCCCGAAACGGCCGGGATTGCGATGTTGTTTTCTTCTCTCACCCTAAGGTATATAGTAACAGGTCGAGTTTTCCCAAATGCATTGCATCAGAAAACTTGTCATAAAAGGCTAATAGAAGCTTCTTTGTTAGGAAGTAGAAAGGATGTCATTTGAAATCTTCACACATCTTTGTGCGTTAACGGACGGGGAGGAAAGAAACTGACTCCACGGTTAATGGACGGGAAAGGGCGTTTCGGTATTATAAGCATACAGGTTAGCGATGGCTTCGGTTTTCTAAGGGTTAATAGTAACTGCAGTGTTATTGAAAATTAAATAACTTAACTTACCTAATAGATACGAACCTACAGATGGAAGAACGTTGTAAGTAAAATTTCCACATCGAACTTACCTAGAATAAAAAGAAACACAATATTCAGTATTAGCTTGAATTTTTATTAGTACATAAGCTTTATAACAGCTTTATAACGCATACATAAGCTTTATAACTGTCAATATTTCTGACGATTAGTTTATTATCTGTTTAAAAAATTTAGGAAAAAAATCTGAAAAGTTTCAGATTTTACATTACGCCCTAAGGGGCGTTTTTTTAACATTTTGTGGGTTACCTTTATTTATTAACTATCATGTTCTTCGCACTTAAATCATAAAATTCAGTTCAACAGCAATATCGCAAAATAATTTTAAAATGAGCATATATTAAGAATTTCCGATACACAGTCTCGCGCGCTGGAGATAAAAAATGTTTTTTTTAAGTCCAAAGGGCAATTTGCCCTGAAGGACTATTAATTTTGTTTTGGCATTTTGCGTTGAAAACCATAAACGGCGAATCATTTTTCAAATTGTTGCCACCAAATATTATCGTCCTGTATTATATTTAAAGAAATTAAATAATGAAACGATCTGCATAAATGTATATGTTTCTCGCATTGTGATAAAACGACGGTACCTACAGCCATCAAAATTTGAATAACGTAATCTCCCATAGAATATGGGCATGTGGAAGCCGACTACGCATTTTTTATTAACAAAATAAACGATTTCAAAGTTAGCAAACAACACTGTACGAAATATATATATATATATATATCCAGCGCACGAGACGGTATCGGAAATTCTGAAGATATGCTGAATTTAAAATTATTTTGCGATATTGTTGTTGAACTCAGTTTTATGGTTTAAGTGCGAAGAACATGATATTAAGTAAATAAAGGTAACACACAAAACGTTAAAAAAACGCCTCTTTGGACGTAATTTAAAATCTGAAACCTTTCAGATTTAATTTAACTTTTAAGTTTTAGTTTTACGAATTGGACACAGTAGACATTATTTTTATCTCAGAAGAAAAATGATAATTTTCATATTTTTTTATAGCTTTATAATTAAAAAAAATTACAGTAAATTCTTTTTTGAAGTGTTGGACTGTAAACTGGAAATTTCAGATCACTTGTCCCCCCCTATATCTCATTCTCCCCCCTCTTTTCTCAGAGTTGTTTGAATTCTTCATTAATTCCACCTCACGTAACGTCGATACGAGCCACTTTCCCTAAGAAAGTCAACCAGGAAAGCATCCCTCCCCATAAGCAGATAGCCCTAAAGTTGCTTTGCGTTAATCAATTAACCTAACGTTTTGTCCTTGAAGAAAAAGGCCCCAGTTCTCTGAAAATGCATACTATTTCCTATAAAACCGATGTAAATCTAAATGTTTCTTAATTTTAAATTTCAAACTGATATGCTTCGCCCTCATATACATCCCGCTAAACATATGAACTGCAAAGGCGTATTCGTAATTTTCCTTCGTAAGCCACTTTCCCTTAGAAAGTCCTTTACGAAGACATCCCGTTCCCTAGGCAGATCTTCCTCGCGCGCTGCGCTATGATTGAAAAAAAGGGAATTTTCATATACAGTTCTTCGCATTAAAGATTATGCAATTTAGAATTATTCTGCGTTCTACTTTCTTTGAACTCCCTATAAAAAGATCGCATCGTCAACAAGATTCTGCACCTAATTTCCTCTCACCAAATTCTTTGTCCTTTATCAAAGTGAATAATATTAAGGTGGGGAGAGAAATAAAAGTCGCCAAAAGAAAACACGCGAAATATTTATTGCTGATGCGCTAGGAATCATTAAAACTTCAGGAAAAGAGGGAGAATATAAGTAATAATAAATGCAAAATATAACGAAGGAAGTGAAATGCAGTGGAAGGAAAAAAAATAATAATAAAAGATGCATCCTAAAAGCCCGATAATCTCGAATTATAACCTCCCACGGCACAATGGTAAAAACTAAGAACCCCGATAAAAACTTAATAATCCCCAAAAATATTTTTGCCTCCACGTAGAAAACCCGTCAGCAGGGCAAAGAAAATTAAAGCCGATGTCCACGGACAGTTTTCCTTTAATTAGGGCGGAGGCCCAGAAGCGACCAATCACGAGTGACATAATTAGGCGGCCTTTCATAGCGAGATTTTGGAGCGCCATTTGCATAACATGATTTTCCGCGGGCGCCCCGGCGAACGGCCGCCCAAATTAAGTCGTCAGGTAACCGGCTCTCTTCTTTGCGCACTTAAGCACCGCATTAATATTTAAAGGGGTGGCAGCATCACCGGAGATCTGATCTCCCCAGGTCGGATTCTAGGGGATCTGGAAGACGGGGTGGGTGGCAAATGGAAGTGCAGAATGTCTTTAATAGAATGCTCTTAGCATTCTTAAAACATATAACATTTTGAGACAGTAATATAAAGGGAAATATTAGGGAGGATAGAAGGGAAATATTCATTAGAACTGACTGCTTACAAGTATACAAAGCATCAAGACTTGATGTACAGGTAGATAGCGTTTTATTGCGTTTTTTATGCGTTATGTAAACACCGCGTCTTTTTTCCTGAGTGTTCTGCGTAAATCTTACATCCAGCCAGTGAATAGGCCCTGTTTCTTTATTACAGCTGTCACCTTTTAAAATTCGGCTAAAAAGCAGCTTTTGATAGGCGTAGATTTTTAATAAATCTCAACCAATTTCAAAGGTGATTAGAAAGGCATGCATTTTGATGACATATGCATTTTTTACGTTTTTAGAACATTCCGGAAGCGATTTTAGGGCCATTCTGTGGGCATTTCAGAGCATTTTAAGCATAAAAGGTATTTCTCCCGCCTTCTCCGCATGCCTTCGTGGTGCAGTGGTTAGCACGCTGGGCGCGTATTCCAGAGGTCCGTGGTTCGAGTCCCAGCGAAGACGTTTGCTCATTTCTCATCTCTCCTGATTTAAAAAAATACATAATATTTCTACAAGTGGCGCCCAAACTAAAAGGTGGTGAATGGTGATTTTTCGCCACCAGTATTTGGCGATAGGATCCCCTAAAACCCCAGTCGCCCTTTAAATAAGGGAGTATATAAGATATTTCTCCCGCCTTCTTCGCATGCCTTCGTGGTGCACTGGTCAGCACGCTGGGCGCGTATTCCAGATGTCCCTGGTTCCAGCCCCGGCGAAGGCGTTTACTCCTTTCTCATCTCTCCTGATTTCAAAAAATACTTAATATCTCTACAAGTGGCGCCCGAACTAAAAGGTATTCATCACCAGTATTTGGCGATAAGGTCCTCTAAAACCCCAGTCGCCCTTTAAAAGAGGGAGTATATAAGGTATTTCCCTCGCCTTCTTCGCATGTCTTCGTGGTGCACGCTGGGTGCGTATTCGTGAGGTCAGTGGTTCGAGTCCCGACGAAGGCGTTGCTCATTTTTCATCACTCCTGCTTCCGAAATATCCTAATATCTCTACAAGCATATTCTAGAAATTAAACTAAAAAATAAAGTGAACCTTGAAACTAAAAAATAAAGTTACAAACGCAGTGTCTCAATTACGTATAAGCTCACTTTTATTAGACAAGCATACCTCAGCCACAAAAAAACTGATATGTAATGTGTTACTCCTAGCTATCACGACAAGCTTTTCCCACAAGGTATGAGTGTCACTTCTAAAAATTTCTCCATCGCAGGCCTTTTATAGCTCTTCAAAACATTTTGTGAAAGTTCAGCTCCATAGGATTAATTACATGCAGACGGAAAACCTACATTCCACAAACACAGACACTCTCCACAGAAAAGGAGAGAATCCCTTTTTTTCCTCCGCGTTCAAAATACAGTGACGCAGTTTCCTCTTCATCATGAACCTGTTTCCTAGTATAATAGCCGTCTGCAAGGTGCGGTTGTCAGGGCTGCATGACAAGAATAAATACCTCCCCCCCCCGCCGAAAAAAGAGAACGCCTTATAAGCGAGGTATGAAATAGGGGAAGGCACATTTATGCAAAATCATTTCCCTTGCACGGTCACCTCTATGAAAAGCGTTAAAGCGAACAGCGTTAAAAATGCCTGCACGTGTAGGAAAAACAGTGAACTGCATTTAAAAAAAAAAAAAAATCTGAAAGGTTTAAGATTTTAAATTACGCCCAAAGAGGCGATTTTTTTAACATTTCATGCGCTACCTTTATTTATTAAATATCATGTTCTTCGCACTTAAACAGCAAAATTCAGTTCAAGAGCAAAATCGCAAAATAATTTTAAAATGTGCATATCTTCAGCATTTCCAAATACACAGTCTCGCACGATAGAGATAAAAATGTTTTTTTCTGTACCACGTTGCCATGGCTCGCTTTGAAATCCTCGAGTTTGTTCGTCAAAAATTCGTTATTAAAGTTTTACAAAATATGAAATCGATAATAAAACAAATACCAATTTTCAAATTTGGGCTTCCAGATGCCCATATTCGGATGGAAACGTTCAATATTCAAAATTGGGTGGCTCTAGGTACCGTTGTTTTATCACAATGCGAGAAACATACATATATTTATGCAGATTCTTCATTATTTAATTTCTTTAAATATAACATAGGGCGATAATATTGGGTGGCATCAATTTGAAAAGTAAAACAACGCTTTTAGTGAATCAACGCAAAATGCCAAAACGAAATTACTGCGCAAATTGCCCCTTTGGATTAAAAATACCCGCACGTATATGAAAAACGATGGGCGCATATATACCATAAACGCTAGATTTGCATAAAAATCCCGATGTAATCTTAGGTAAAATGAAACAGAATAACGTTGCAATTTGTGCTTTTCGAAAAGAGACTCTTGTATCCTTTTTGCACATACCAGCCGGTATAATCGTTAGGAACTAAAACGCCACAACGACCACTGACCTTAACTTTTTATAGAAAAATCTAATATTCCATTGGCACCCTCGAAGATACTGTCTACTACAACAGCACAGCCCCTGCTTCGGAAACATGTACTCCATGGAAACATGTACTCTCTTCAAGAGCCTTGTATGCTCATGTTCCTTCACTATTGATTTCAATTCATTCTTAACTTTAACATGCATTTTGTGTAACCCAGAAGTTCATCGGGAATTGAATTTTGCATTTGTATTTTCTACAACAGTGTGCATTTGTATTATTTTTATCTATGTATGAACACAGCTAACTATAGCATCGCTCTTTGCAGCCCAGCTTATTTTGAATATTTAGTATACATAGAACTACTTTTCCCATTCTGTATAGCAATTTTGTTATATACTTGTAAGGTAAACGAATGTAATATTTGGCTTAAAATATAATTGTACACTTGAGGGGAAAAGTAGGCTTTAAATGGTTGAAGTTGTAAGGTTTATCCTAAGTTTATTAACAGTTATTTTAAGTTTTGTATCTTTCTGATTCCCTGACTAGCGCGCGTTTGCCTTTTGGCTACGTCTCTCTTAGCTATTGCTACGCTCGGCCACACCTTAGACCCTTGCTTGGCTTCGCCGATTTAATTAATACTTAGGGGCCAACTAGTTAGATTTCTGATAGCTTCGGCTATACCTTTAAAATAGCTTAGTTTGTCAGGACTGTGTGTTCGGTGCATATTCTGGGCAAACATCTTTGTGAAACTCCTTAAGTCCTGATCTGGAACAGGGAACTGAATGCAGCTATGTTCTGGTGGTAGATACTGTGATTAAGTGGTAGAATAACTGCACTTGAAAGGGATTTAAAATCTTCTTTTATTAAATCAATATTATTTACAAATCACTTCCCAACTCGGGAGGGATACAGAAAGTAAAGACCATACTTGGGTCTAAAATGAAGAATTAAATAATACTTAAACTAAAGCTAAATAGAACTTAAATAATTGTTGCTCGCAGAGCTATACGCGAGATTGGTCTCTAACCTAAATGGTGCGTAGCAAGATTTACTAATACTGACTCACTTGGATTTATTTCAATAAGCAATCACGTAAAAGCACTATGGCTTAGAATTTAAATGCTAGCTGGTCAGGCGAACGTCGAAAAGCGTGACCGTGATCTGAGACTAAAAGCTCTCTCACACTGAGAGGTTTCTACCTCTGGTTTAAATAGTACTTGGCTCTACTTCAAATTAGCATACGCTGAAAACGCGCGCTTCTTCTGACGGGAAGTTGAAACTGAGAAGAGATAGAAAGATTTAAATTAAAATAAAACTTTGTGAGTTTAACTAAAACCTTACAAGTTAAGCTAGTTTAGTTTAAATTATTATTATTTTAAGTTAAAGCCCGAGTGGAGGCTTTGTGTAAAGTTCCAAGTAAGAACTGTTTGTAAATATACTGAAAAATAAAGGGTTGTAAACCCTCTTTAAGTCTTACGTGTTTTGTTCACACACTTAAGCGATTATTCGCTTGTTAGTGTTCGTGGGGTTCTAATTTAGAACTTCAGAATTAAATAAGTAAAACTCCACAAAGTGAATAGTAGACTTTAAATGATTCGAACTTATGCCTTATAAATGAATGTTAACAGTTTTATATTTACATTTAACTGCATTTTTATCAAGATGTATTATCATTGTCTACAAGTAATGTGCCTTCACCTTATGTAATATAACACTATGATTAATTGTAATAGAAACCGCATTGATGTTTCTACATTGAAAACATGTTCTTTTTTCAAGAACCTTGTATGCTCATGTCATTTCACTAGTGGTATCATCTCATTCTTAATTTCAACCTGTGTTATATGTAACCCAGAAGTACACTGGTATGCAAAACTTAAGCAACAGCAGGGTTTTTTGTTTAGTGGGCACTATAATAGCTAATTGCATGTAATTAGAAAGTGCACTTTCTAAATTCTTTTTCACAGGGCTAGCTTTGGGAAATTTATCAGCCCACTGTAGCCAATACTGAACGCATCGCGCCCTTAGGTAACAGTCGATTGTGCTAATGCGGTTGAAGAAGTAGTGAATAGAGTCATATACCTGTCCGCACTGGCAAAGTTCCGAAATGTCCAGCTCAAAACGCTTCAGATATTTCGGGAAAGGCCCATGGTTTGTGAAGTACTGCATGAAAAAAACTGATGGGCACTTTCAGCTCACCGTAGATGAGAGTTGTTCTAGCAAGCTTGCCACTGTTCCATGAGCTTATTACCTTTTACAAGTTGGAAACTGGTGTCTTTCCCGAATGAACTGAATGGTTGGCGTTACTGCTGATTTGGCTAGTTCTGCTTCTTC
>KK115242.1:249806-274054 GCA_000611955.2 Stegodyphus mimosarum | reverse complement strand
ATTTGTACATTACCTGTTAAAGCTACAAATGTGCTGCTGCTGTAGTTAGTAAAAATTAAATTGATTCCTGAAGAATTCTGATGCTTCATTTTCTCTTAAAAAATAATAACTAGCTCACACTGGTAAGGTTTTGAATAAAAGATTTGGTAGAAATCCGGCCTTGCTTCGAAGAAGCGAACAGTTTAATTTTTTGCATTTTTGCTTCTTCATTATTTGGTAGAATTAGCAGAAATAATCTTCCATCCCCGTTTAAATACAGAGGCTGTTCGCACAATTTTTTAGACGATTTTTTAGACTATTAAAAAAAATCGCCTGCTTGGAAAAACATTTTTAACTGCAACTATATTTTTGAAAGTGTAAATTACTCTCTGCTACTTTACAACTTTGTTTTCATGCAAAATGGCGTTTTTAAAGAAGCAATAGACGAAAGTTTCCAAGTTTGCGCTCTTTCCGAAAAAAATCATTCGTATTTAGGTATTAAACAATGCTGTGAAAGCCATGATTTTTTGGTATCCAAAGCAACGATAAATAGTACTGTCAATAAGAAAGGCAAAAAACGTCAAAGTTTGGCAAAGGAGAACAGTTGTTCAAATTACATTGTAAGGGTCTACTCTTTAGTGTGACAGCTGGAAGAGTAGTGACTGCACAGAAAGAAGGGTTAAAATTACCCTTTATATTACACTCTTTAATTATTTACAATGCGTCAACTCGATGCTAACAAACTACGCCTCTGCTTGGGCGATAATTGAACAGTAAGACCTAAACTGAAAATCTGAAGATATTAACAAGTATTAAAATTACTCTACAGGGCTCAGACTATCCTGTTTCCTAAAAGAGCGTTGAAACCCTAGTGGGAGCAAAGTAATAGCTGTTACGCCACGTTAAACCAGCAATCAATGCTAAGCCGAAGCTCGCGCTACAACAAGCGCAGAGTTTTCCCCACATTCTTTAACTTTCCGTTCTAGAACTTGATACTTAAACCTTTTCTTCCACTGGTAGAATTTGCATTACTTCACGCGTGCTACCAAATTTAAATATTCTGCCATTGACAATTAGGGGAATGAAGGCTGATAAAAAAGGAAATTAAATTAAATTGGTTATTTAAAATAAATATAAATCCCTAAGACATATCCAAGGAAGAAAACGGAATGTTTCGAATGTTGCCAAGGTAAAAACTGTAATGTTAAAAGAAAATCTGCAAAGTCGAAAGACAACTGCACAATCATTAAAATGCTCAGTGTCAACAGTAAACAAAATGATTAAATCTTGATTTGAATCTTAATCGCGTTCTCCACGACACATCGTCGAAAGCACAACGCGGTGCAGAACTCTCCATACGAAACAATTATTCGGACAAAAATGGAAAAATATGTCACAATAGATAAATATTGAGTTATATTTAAGCGACAGCAATAAGGAGTATCCATTTATCATCACCAAAGGGAAGGAAAAATATCTTAAACCATTGTTCAAAGTTTTTCAAAGGGATTTATGATTGGTGTTGGTTTTTGGTATAATGATATATAAAAATTAAAGAAAGGGCAGAAAATTCTTAAGGTCAGCTCCACGGATTATCAGGAACGTATTTTATACCCAATTTTCAAATATCAAACATCGTCTCTCTTGCCTACAGTGCCATCCATCAATCAGCAGAACTGCAAGACAAAGCAAGCAACCCCACGTCAAAATCCACTGTTAATTTCCTGTAAAAAAAAAAAAAAAAAAAAAAAAAAAAAAAAAAAAAAAAAAAAAAAAAAAAAAAAAAAAAAAAAAATTTTAAAAAAAAAAAAAAAAAAAAAAAAAAAAAAAAAAAAAAAAAAAAAAAAAAGAGCAAGAAACGTATATCATACCCTTCACTCATATCTGTGCTAAATCTCCTGACGTATCATCAACGGATTTTTGCACTTTTTGGACTTTTCAAAAGCGAATTGTCCAAACGTCGACCTACAACCTTCCTTGGATTTTGGAACACTGTTCAAGAGGAATGGGATAAAGGCCTCCTTCGATACTAAAAAAGGCTTTACTGTCTTTGAAATTACCGTGTAGAAAGGTAGTGAAGACTAATGGAACATTTAAAACACAAAATGTGTCAGGACTGAGTGTTCTATGCATACTTTTGGTGAACATGGTCATGATAGTATCAAGTCCTGATCTCCTGATCTCAAACAGGGAGCTGAATGCAGCTATGTTCTGTGGTAGAATAACTGTGGTTAAGTGGTAGAATTTCCTGTAAAAAACTGCACGTAATATTAGTTTAATAAAAAGGGTTTAAAATAACCCTTTTTATTAAACTAATATTTACAGACACTTCCCAACTCGGAAGGGATAACAGAAAATAATGACCGCACTTGGGTCTAAACTGAACAATCAAATAATTTAAAATAAAGTTAAGTAGAAATTAAGTAGTCGTTGCTCACAGAGCTATAAACGCGAGGTTGGCCTCTATGCTAAACTATCAATGGTTCGTAGCAAGATTTGACTAATACTAACGCACTTAGATTACTTCAATAAGTAATAACGTAACAGCGCTAAGGCTTAGAACTTAAATACTAGCTAGTCAGATAGACGTCGAACAGAGCAGCAGTGATCTGAGACTAAAAGCTCTCTCACACCGAGAAGTTCCTTGCTAACCATTAAATACAAAACTTGGCTCCACTTCAAATTAGCATAAAGCTGAAACGCGCGCTCATTCTAACGGGAAGTTGAAATAAGAGCTTACAGGAAAGAGAAAATTAACATAAAACTTTGTTAGTTTAAACTAAAACCTTACAAATGGAACATTTAAAACACAAAAATGTTAGGTAAATATTTCAGCAAATACAACGAAAATCGTCAAAAAATGCGTAAACAGCCTTAGTATATTCCTCCTACTCGGAACACTGATTTTTTTTTTTTTTTTTTTTTTTTTTTAAATGGGCAGGAAAACTGCCAGAGTTAAAATGCTCACATGAAACATAAAAACAAAAAAAAAATCCCTAGTGTTATGAACACATAAAGTAACCAGACAGAAAATTTGTACCCAGTAATAATACATATATAAAAAAATTCTCGGGCATCAGATTTGAGATAAGCATATGCTAACACACACACACAAAAAAAATTTTTTTTCGCAATATTATCAAATAATATTCACAGCGTTTTAAAAATCATTAACGCACATACGGTGTTTCAGTATATTTTATACGCTTTGTACGAACATATAAACTTAAAATATTACGTTTTTAGCCCAGAAGGGCTATTAATTTCGTTTTCGCATTTTGCGTCGGTTCATTTTTCAAACTATTGCCACCAAATATTAGAGCCCTGCATTATATTAAGTAATGAAGAATCTGCATGAATGTATGTATGTTTCTGGCAATTTAAAAAAAAAAGGACAGTACCTAAAGACATCAAATTTTGAATAACGTAGTCCTCCACCCGCATATGGCCATCTGGAAGTCCGAATTTGTAATTTGTTTTATTATCTATTTCACATTTTGTAATACTTCAACGAATTTTTGGTTAACAAACTCAACGATTTCAAAGCGTTTCATTAATGTCGCGTTCGTCTTAGCACGGATATTTTTACACGAGATGTTTCTTTACATCTCTCACTGATATTAAGTTAGTAGCGAAGTAAAGCAAAGACGTTTCAATTTCTAACAGTATTTTGCGTCGAATGACTTTCAATGTCTGTATTAGTTTTCAAATTCCGTCTAGAATAAATTTTTCTAAGGAGATTCAGTATCAGATTCCTGGAAAAAACTTTTAGTTCTAAGCTTCCTGCGAGTCGGCAAAGTTTGAAGAACTCTGTTTTTGATGCAGTGTTTTTTTAAATTCATGAACTTTGTTTCTCATGCTTAAGATGATTTGGATTTATGTTAAATAAAAAACACTTGTTTTTATTTTACAGCTTGTGATTCTTTATCTGCAGTATAGGATTCGGTTCTCAAAGGCTTAATATCGTGTTTAAATACACGTACATTACCAACAAACTCAAATAATTAAAATTTTTGCTCTACTTATTAACCCAAAAGTGGCATTTTCAGCGATGACAATTTTGCCTAATTCGCTTTTTTTTTTCCTGACATCGATTACGAACTCGAATAAAAAATGAGCTATGACTGTTCTGTTCTTGGAACTGGAGCAAACATTTTCGTATCTGTCATCAAGAAAGATAGAAATCTCTCACCGAAGTGGTGTGGGGGAGTGGAGGAATATGCACCTTATTGCGACCTCTTTTCCGTAATCATCAATATACACCAAATTCTCAGAATTTCAGAATGAGTAAGGAGGAAATTATCGCAAAGATTTTCTTTTTTTCCTTCCCTCCTTCTTTCTTCTTGGCTACCTAAGGATCACGGGAACTACCCAACCGGTGAGGTGCAGTAAAAGCACATATAATGAACGATGCGAAGTGAAATTCCTAGAACTCAAACTCGCTCACAGTGGGCAAGCGAGCGAGCCATGCGGTCGGGAAGCGCAGAACAGAGGAGGGAGTAAAAGAAGGAGGTGCTACTACCACCGACCAATAGAGCCCAGCGCCTGACCGACATTGTGGCCCCTCACCAACACTCCCGTGGCGCCAGAGCACTGTCTTCATTCCCTCCCTTTACGTCCCCCCCACCAGCATCGTTCCTTTTCTTTTCTTTGTAGAGTTTTTCCACCCCTCATCTCTGTTGGCAAAGTGGTCGAGAATCTGGTCTGATATTGGTAGAAGGGTCAGTGCCTTTCTGCCGTAATACACACCCATGAATTTGTACGCGAATTATTCAACAGCGCAATTTTGAAGAACATTTGTGCATACAGTGCAACACTGCTGTTCTCTCCACACATTGCGTGTAATCAGCCACCTTAACGAAGAGAAGTGAATAATTGTCGCTGCGGTTCACCCTTCTGTACCTCAGTAATGACATTACAAAGAACAGAAGGCGTCGCTCAATGTGATCACGACAGCTGTTTTGATAGCACTAAACGATGAGGAAAAATATCTTTCAAATTAGCAACGGAATCTAACTAATTTAATACCAATATAACTAGAAACATGAATAGGCGCTTTTTTTCATGGCATTTTAATTAGGAACGTTTGAAGGTCTGTTTATGAATTATTCGCAATGTCTTTAATGCAATAGTTCATTTGCGAAATGTTCGTTAACATTTCTGGAAATTATTTGACCGATGCTGTAACCCTAATCTTAATACACTGGGGCCCGCCAGAGGCTGTAACAGCTTTAGATATTGTTGCAATAATAATCTTAAACTTTTAAAATAGTTGAATTTGAAATATATCTGTTAATGAATGGCAATGTTTGAAACGCCAACACGAGAGCTGCGTGCGGTTCTCGCACGAAGTAAGATAATGATTTTTAAATTAAAAAGAGAAAGAATACGTTTTGGCTGTTAATTTTTGATGTTACCTTTTCTTCGACTTATATGTTGCAGTTATGAAATTGATCTATTAAATAAAGTTTGCTGTGTTCCAATGGAGTTTGCTTTAATTACAAAACAAGCATTACAAGGCCGACCGGAGAGTAGCTGAACACTGGTAGTTCGGTCCGAGGTTAGAATCACACGAACGGGATCGCTGCATGGCCATTTTCGTGTTTTTCCCTTGGCGTGTATACAAGCCAGTTTCCATTAGAAAGTCCTCCACGAAGGCATCACTTCTCTTGGGCAGATAGCCCTCGAGTGCTTTGCCATATCCGGTGAAACGTATTTCGCAGTGTTTATCGAAGTAACAAATGAACTTCTTAGTAAATCATAAACTTTATTCTCAATTCAGGAAGATAAATAATTTAAATACAATTTCTAAATGTTACAGTCCAGCTTTTACATTCCAGTTTCTTCCTCTATCAATTTTTAATACATCAACTACTCGTAAAAACTTTCAGAACTAACAATTTTTTAAAAATATTTCTCTAGTTGCTCAGCAACGGTTGCACGAAACAAAAATGGCGTTGCCACTCCAGTATCAATATTAAATAATAAAAATTATAAAATGTTACTGTTAAAATATAATCAGTTGTTAAATAAAAAAAATATTACACCGGCTCCAGCACTTCTTTTATGTAACTGGAACAACAATTTCAGTAGAAATTTGATCTCGAAAACTTTTATTTTTAACAGTAAACTTACATTAAAAATCGCTTATTAAATTTTAATTTATCTCCTTACATTTTGCTTAACTGCAATTTTAATTATTTAATTACTTTGATCTTTATTTATTTAAGTAAATAATAATCATTAGCTATTTATTAATTAAATAATAATTATAAATTAAATACTAATTTAAAAATATTAATCATTGGTATTGATTAATTTGATAATAATTAATTATTTGATTTTTACATTATTAATGATTTTAATAGACATTTTATTTATTTATTTACGTTTGCTCCTTTTGTTGACGGGCTTCCACAGGGCTCCGGTACTTCTAATTTTAGAAATTAAGCCCTACCCTCACTGGGAGAGAACATGCCAATTTAAAATTACGCAAAAAAGTAACCTTAGTTTCGCATAAATAATTTCAGGAAATTTGTTTTGCTCGCGAACAGTGACTTTTATCTGATCGCTCTCAGAATCGACGCCAAACTGAGGTTAATTTTTTGCCTGAGAGTAAATGGTGGATAAAATCGAAACTAAACTATTTGGAAAATTAATCCCTTACTTGGCGACATTCCTCCGTCACTTGGTAATAATTTTTATAATCAACTTTGACCTTATTTCGAGACTATCTTTTATCTGACCACTGTAATTCAGTTTGAAACAATTTTTTTACATAAGCCTGTCAGCTGATCATATTAAACGAACTGTTGGTCACAATAAGCTGTCTATGTTCCACGTTTTCGTATTCAGATGGGTGGGACTTCTGGGTCCGGGTTCTTTAATGTTATCATTCAATATCCGAACATCACATGAGCTAGAGCTTACCATAGGAACCTGTGACATAATCTGCTGATTGGGGAAGGAAGAAATAGAAGATAGGCGATATTCGCACGTTGAATTTGGGTTTCAGCCAAAATCCACATAATAGTTGCTTTTAGCATTATTAATTTACTTTTAACGAGGAACACTTATCAAATATCAAAACTGCAAAACCCTTCAAATGAATTTAACATTATCGAAATAAAAAATTATTTAGGATTTTATGAAATAAGCATATTTAGCCACAAAACCTCTAAGCAGGTTTTACTATAACAAAATTATAAAGAATTACGGAAATTAAAAAATAACAATAAAATTTAAAATTTTTCTTTAGAAAAACTGATAGCTTGCAGATTTTATATTACGCCCAAAGTGGGTGTTTTTTTTAACTTTTTATGTGTTACGTTTATTTATTAAATATCATGTTCTTCGCACTTAAACCAAATAAAATTCAATTCAAAAGCAATATCACAACATATTTAAAAACAGCCTATCTTCAGAATTTCCGAAAGACAATCGCGCGCTGGAGATAAAAATGTGGTTTAAGTCCAAAGGGGTTTTGTCCCTGAAGGACTATTGTTTTCGTTTTGCGATTTTGCGTTGAATCACTCTGAATGTCCGTTTCACTTTTCAAATTGTTGCCACCAAATTTTATCGCCCTGTATTATATTTGAAGAAATTAAATAATGAAGAATCTGCATAAATGTATGTATGATTCTCACATTGTGATAAAACAAGGCTACCTAGAGCCATCCAATTTTGAATGACGTAATCCTACGGCGAATATGGGCATCTGGAAGCCCAAATTTGAAATTTGGAATTTGTTTTATTATCGATTTCATATTTTGTAAAACTTTAACGAATTTTCGATAAATAAACTCGAGGATTTCAAAGCGAGCTGGCAACGTTGTACAGAAAAAACATTTTTATCTCCAGCGCGTGAGACTGTGAATCGGAAATTCTAAAGATACGCTCAATTTAAAACTATTCTGCGATATTGCTCTTGAATTGAATTTTATGGTTTAAGTGCGAAGAACAAGATATTTGATAAATAAAGATAACACAAAAAATGTTAAAAAAAGCCCCTACAGCCGTAATTTAAAATCTGAAACCTTTCAGATTTTTTTAGCTTTTTATTTTATTTATTTAATTTTATTTATTTATTTTTTTTTTCCGTACAGTGTTGCCATTGCTTGCTTTGAAATCATTGAGTTTGTTAATTATAAATTCATTATTAAAGTTTTACAAAATTTAAAATAGATAATAAAACAGATTTGAAATTCAAAATTCGGGCTTCCGAATGCTCATGTTCGGTTGGAGGACTAAGTTATTCAAAATTGGATGACTCCGGGTACCGTTGTTTTTTCTCACTACGAGAAACATTACTCAGATTCTTCATTATTTAGTTTTTTCAAATATAATACATGGCGATAATGTTTGGCGGCAACAGTTTGAAAAGTGAACCAACGCAGAAAGTAAAAGGGCGCAAAATGCGTTTTGAGAATAATAGCCCTTTGGGTCTAACGCCCCTTTGGGCTAATAAAATAAATTACATAATTTATTGACAGCTTTCAAATTACGCAAATTAAACCAGCTGCCAAAATTGTCTTTCATTTATTAACTCAGAATCCATGTATCAACAATAAAAGTATATTATTTTAGTATATTTATTTCAGTTTATTTTAATTTTTGCTAATATGTCTGTGAGAAAAACAATTTTTTTTAACTTTATGCAACTCTCAGACTAAATTTGTTTGCAACAAAGTATACACAACACTTCGAAAAAATCGGAAGCTTTTCTTAGAATAAAATTTAAGAAAATTTCAAAATTTTAAGAATTCTGATATTTCTTAAAATGAATTTTTCCTACACTTAAGAAAAATTCATTTTAAGAAAAGGTACCTAATTTTTCCAGTTAATTCATTTGATACCAAATCGATTTATAGCATAGCTCTGATGTATTAAAATTAATCTAAAATGAAGGAACTGATATTGCCAGTACTTTTCAGGTACTATGATATTATTGCAACCACCTTAGTAGACATCGCCAAATTTTCGGAAGTCGCCAAACTGTGGCAGCCATGCGCATAACACTTCTTTAGGTAGCTATATCCATTATAAGTTGCAACCCAAAAGTTCAACGAACCATTTTTTTCTATAAAAAATCCCTAAACTGCGCCAAGGTGGTTGCGCTGATACGTAAGTACTATTTTTCAGAAAAAAAAATGTTTACCGCTTACTACGTTTAAGTTTTAAAGGTCAGAAAATTTTGTTTCAAGTTGGAAAATCACTATTTCTCGAGAAAACTTCTTAAACGTACTTAAAAATCCAAACTTCCTAATGTCAGCAAGACTGTTTTTATTGTCTATATTCTGACGCTACCAAAACTGAGCTCTGTTTGGAAAAAAGACTGGTAATGTTAATATATTATTTTTGAAATTATCTTCAAATCCGAACGAAATGGGACTCAAGAATAATTTATCAACTGCAACTCTCAATTTATTAATAAATTCAAGATCAAAATTCTTATCACAAGAAATATAACAAAACGCAGGATTTATTCTCAGATATTCGTACAATATCGCAGCACCACTAGCAATATTTTAAACTACTAAAACATCAAATAGCAATCAATCCAAAGCGCAGAGACAGCTAATTCGCTACAATTAGCATCAACAACTCAATTAAACAGCATCTAAGCTGAGATGTTTCTCTCCGGCTTTTATAGCTGTTTTAATCAGCCAAGCGAGAGAGTTTTAGCAACTTCTGGAAAAGCAAAAAGAGTGGAATTACGGTTACGGCTAACTAATCAATTACATTTATTCAAATTAAATATCAATCACAGAGATAAATTGTATTCGATGTTAACTGCACGTGCGCGTGTGTATTTTTACTTTTCCGGCGTAGCTTTCTCTCAAAATTTGTCACGCGCTTAAAAGAATTTTAATTATAATTCTACTAAAAATATCTAACTAAACGCAAAATTCGTAACAATATTTAAAAAAAAAAAAAAAGAAGAAGAAGAAGAATAAAATAATTCTCTTCGGCGGGATGAAAAAGTCCACTTAAACGGTTCTAATAACCATTTTAAATTCTCAAGCTACGAGAACAGAAAATAAAAACACGAAGCAGAAATTAAAACAATAATATGAAAGCATGTATTAAAAGAAAACAGCACAGGCCATCGCTGTACCTGCTAAAATTCAATTGAGGCCAAACCACCCGTGTAAATTACTGAACTAACACATCCATCATAAGCATTTTGCGAAAGATCTTGCTAATTAAAAAGTAATATTATTAACGACTTTGGCTTCTGCGCTGCCTTATGCCAGAAAATCGATGCCACGCTGCTACGCACAAAGATAAGCGGTAGCAAAACAATAACAGGATCAAAGAATTAGCAAAAATAGAGAACGCAGCGAAAAAGTTAAAATGCCGAGCACTAACGTGTTCCATTTATTTTACTTTCCTGGCGCTAAGAGTAAAAACGACCTGCAACGACGCGCCATCTTACGTTACGCGCGCAACAGCGCCCTCAAGTGTTCAAAATTGCGTCGAATTTAATTTTTGAAATTGATAGGCTTGATAGGGTTTTCCAGTTTCAAATAATTTGCGCTCTTTTGGCAGAAAATTTTTTACCCTCTTATTTTAAATAAACATATAAAATCTGTTTGTCCCAAAATCATTTAATTTGCTTCTAAATACAAAAAAATAAAAAAAAATTTTAGGTCTCTTCTTAAATAAAAACACTGCTACATGCATACGTGTTCGTAATTAGTAAATTTTATCGAGCTATCATCGGTTCTGTGTGCATTACACAGAACCGATGATAGCTCGATAAAATTTATTTTTACCAAAAGATGCACTTTAAAGATCTGGAATTTTCCACACAAGGTACTCGTACAGCTATTCTGAGTATCCCAGCGAACAACCAGTACTTATACTTTAAACTACTAACAGTATTAAACACAGCGCAAGCGCAAAACGCATCTAAGGGTCCGTTCAGACGGGGAGTATAAATGTCATAACTTGTTTATGCCGAGGTTCGTTGCTACGTAACCGAACCTTGCTACGTCACAAAAACTAACTTTGCCATAAAGTTCGAAGTTTCCAACTTTATGCCAACTTCATATTAGAGTCGACTAATGGGAGCGAACGCGCGAAACCTCAACGGGAAAACAGAGCGGGAAAGCTGTAGACACAAACACGCATGCGCAAATTATCTTCTGTAATTGGCTACTGCTTGTTATACCCTGTCTGTGTCTACGCAGCTTAAAAGGCGAAGTTCGTAGTATTCTCAATACACCGCAGTTAACTCTGAATTAAAAATTGAGAAACAGATGCTTTTTCCGGTCTTATATAGTTCTCCCCCGGCCACCCAGAAATCTCTAGTACCTTCCACTTCTCGAAATTACTGAAAAGCATATGACGGCCGGCTACTGCTATAGTTACATATAAGGATCAATTACAACACCAATTATAGTTATACAGGGACTGGATCAGATATGTCACCAAATGTTTGCCAAGTTTGGCGACTTTTGCCGATTTCTAGCCAAATCTAGCGACAAGAATTAGTCTCCAAAATCATCGCCAACTTGGCGATATCTTGCCAATTTGACGAGATAGTCATTTACTTAATGTTAAGTAAACTTGCTCTTGTAATCTCATTTTTCCGGCAGAGGTTCGGCTCTTAAGATTTTCACTTAAAACATACTACAATTTTAAATATAATTTCACTAAAATTATTTACACATATGACATAACACAAAACTTATAACAATATTTTCTTCTTTCAACAAAGCTTAAATGATGAACTATTTTAAGCAATTTATAAATGCTACAAAATAATTCAAAATACTCAGTTATCAATTGGCATATGCTGAAGTTAAAAAATGATTTCAAATGAAATAAGGTTGAAACACTTTTTGGCAGGGTACCGCAGTGAAGACTTCTGCCTCGGTGAACACTGTCCTACTTCCATAAAGGTGACAGCGCATTAATGACAAACAATGACATCGATCAAGATGTTCCATTTCAAGCATAAGAATATCCCATAGGCCTAAATATAAGACAGTCTTACATATACCTCTTACATATATTATCTTACATATATTATTACATATATTTTACATATATTATATTCTTACATATATTATTATATTACATATATTATTATATTACATATATTATTATATTACATATATTATATATATATTACCTCATGTATATGTAAGATATAACAAAATACGGTAGCTGTTTTAAAAAATAGTTGGCGACCTCAAAATTAACAGTCTAGATTTGATGCTCTCCCCGCAAATTCATCTGTTATCCCAAATTCGAGATCTCTATGTTATGCAACGCTACTGGAAAAGGGCAACTAAAACTAATATTCACCAATCATAGCCTGCCTCTACAGTTACATCAAAGTTAGCATAAATACCGCTGGCAAGTTAACTATGTCATTACTCTGCTGCATTCCTTTCCCTAGCTTCCGCCTTGCAAATATCTCGATTTTGCTGTGCCCTCCTTTGTTCTTATCCTAAGATGGTAACGTGCATATGAAAAATATTGTAATTACTTATGAGCTAGAAATATCCTATCTACTAAGAAATGATTTGATTATGTGCAAAAATAAAGCTTGGTGATTTATACAAAATCCAGTTTTTGTTATCTTCATCGGTATGTCTTAACCATCAGACTTGACAGACATCGAAAGCTGTTAAGAAGTCCAGTGTCTTCTTCTACGCATCGGAAATACTGCATATATAAGAGCCGTAAAAGTTGAAATTGTGTTACATGGTTTGAATGCCATATGCTTTGAAGTAAAAGTAAGTGGGTGTTGTATTAAAGTAATATATTTACTTAATTCAATGTGAAATTTCAAATTATACATTATTTTATTACGTTTACTAAATATCAGGAGGCGCATATAGGCTGATTAACGTGTAGAACCCACTTGTCAATCTTCTGATGTGACAGCTGAAGTACGTGCAGAACTCACACAGGAAAAGGGTTAAAAGAACTCTTTATTAACTTTTAAAAATTCACAGTGCATCAACTTGACGCTAACACACTACGCCTCGTTCGGGCGGTAATTCAAATAACAAGAACTAAACTAAAAATTCGGAGATATAGTTCGACCGCCTCAAACGCAACTCTGGCTGGCATCCTGCCAAAACACATAGACTCGTCCAAAAGGGGTGTTATTATTTATGCTGCGACGTGAAAGGTCACGTGAAACTCTTCTCTTCTTCGGAAAGTGATGATATGCTGGAAGGAAAGAAAGTCCCCATCCTTTCACCCTATTTTGAGAATAATTCGGTCCGAATGGCGCATGCGTGTTTGCGCTCATGTTCGCGGATAAGGCGGTCGAACTATAATACTACCTGGCGGCACGCCGTTTGCATTTCGACATACATTCTATGATGAATATTGTTCATATAGCTGCCTTCTATCAGCCCCTAAAATTTTACCCACTTGCTCAGATTCACCCTGTATGTTCTGCATTTCGCGAAGCAAGAATCCGTAAAACTCTTCAGCGTGATTTTCGTCGACAGTGTCCTAGCGTTCAGCAACCTACCACTCGGAGCACTAGGCAAAGATATAAACCATTCCAAGAGACAGGTAGTCTATGTAAAAGGAAACCACGTGGTCGTCCCCACAAGTCCAACGAAAATGTGGAGTACATATGATAGAATTGCGTATGTGGTGCGTAGAACAAGTATAGTTCGACCGCCTCATCCGCGACCCTGAGCCAAATGCGCATGCGCCATTGGAATCGAATTATTCTCAAAATAGGGTGGAAATATGGGAACTTTTTTTCCCTCCAGTATATCTCTTTTCGGAGATGAGAAGACTCTCATGTAACCGTTCACATCGTTTCAAATAATAACGCCCTTTCTAGACGAGTCTTTGTATTTTGGCAGAATGCCAGCCAAGGTTGCATTTGAGACGGTCGAACTATAGTAGAATTACCCTACAGGCCTCAGATAATCCTGTGTTTTAAAACCACGTCGAATATCTAGTGTCAGCAAAGTAATAGCGTAACGCTACGTTAACCAGCAACAAATGCGGAACAGAAGCTCACGCTACAGAGGTACAGCGCTTGACCAAACTCTCTAACTTTTTCTTCTAGAACTCAGTATTTAAACCTTTTCTCCTCAAGGTAGAATTTGCATTACTTCTACGCGCGCTACCAAATGTAAATATTCTGGCACTGACAATTAAGGAAATGGAAGACTTACAGGAAAAAACATAAATTTAACTGGTTATTGAAATTAAATATAAATCCCTACAAACGATAAAAGAAAAAGTTAAAGGGTCTTATATTCTACTCGACACGATTGCCTGAAAATCAGAAACTGTAATATTTAACTCATATTGTAAAGAATAAATGTAGCTTGCATTCGTGCAGTATTAAATTCGATAAAACTTTATATATGTGACATATTCTACTAGAATTAATATTTTCGTAAGCAAATCCGTTTATTTTAACCATTCATAACAATTATTTTCTACATAGCTTGAAAATTTCATGCAAATCCCACAGTTTAAGCGTTGACCATTTATTTTTCGTCCATTGCGACATCCCGCAGAGTGGTCGAAAGATGTTTTCATGCGAACTTCAAACAGTAAATATTATGTATAAATTAATAAACAGCAAATATTATGGAGGAATAAGATTGTTAAAGAATTTGCGAAAAGGATTCGTAGCTTTTACGAATACTTGCGAAAAACACAGGCCAACGTGCAATAACTGAAAAATGACCGACATTTGCATCTGTGAAACATAATCTGATATGTACACCATATGACTTCCTTGCACCGAATATTAAATTATATGCCTTTTTTTCTTGTCTTTCATTTAAACTTATTTCCATGAACATCATAAGAAGATATATATCTCATGTAATTAATTCAGTTCTCAGTTCGCGACAAGGCAAAAATGCATAAAAAGTCAAAATATCTATATTAAAAATTGAAAGATATACAAAACCATAATATAACACATAGAGTTAAAACAATTTTTAAAAAAAATTAACAATTAAACTTATAACACATAGAGTTAAAACAATTTTTTAAAAAAATTAACAATTAAACTTAACAGTTTCTATGCAAAAACACGCAATTCGGCAGATTTTTCGGTGCACAAAACTGAAAGTTTACTTTTACTCTCACTAGGCAAAAAGACACTGACGGGGTAGAAACTGACTTAATTTATTGTGGGTGCTATGCTGAGTCAATACAGCGGATAATTTAATAACTTAAATGATAATACCAGAATGGATTAAGCATGATTTAATTCGCAATAATAAAAGATGACGTTCTCTTTGTGTTGTGAAGCTTAGTTTCTTTAGATTGCCAACAAATCCACTATCCTGCTAAGTTTCAAATGTAATTGGGTTATTCAATTATGGCAAAGCACACGAGGGCTATCTGCCTAAAGAGAGGGATGCCTTCGTGGAGGACTTTCTAAGGGAAACTGGCTCGTATACACGTTACACATGGAAAACCACGAAAACGCCCATGCAGCCAGCCCGTTCGCGGGATTCGAACCTCGGACCGAACTACCAGTTTTCAGCGTCTTTACCGCTTTCAAATGTCAACAAATATGGCTGCTATGTTAAACAAAAATTAGGTTTAATCGCACTGACAAACCTTTTAAATTATTGATAATTCTACAATTATTGCATGCAGTTTAAGTAAAGGCATAAAAACCTTAACCGGAAGATGAGATAATTCAATCATTTTTAAAGCAAAAAAAGCACAATTTACAAACACATTAGAATAAAGAAACTGAGCCGAGTAACAAAGTATATATATATATATATATACATATATTCATAATGAAAATAATTAAAAGTAAATTAATAAGCCCAAGACTTGCGCTAAAGCTGCAAAGTAATAAAGCAATAATTCACCATAAATTATAAAAAGAAAACTCTCCATATTACATCTCCAAGCAACGGAAATTCAATTTAAAAACATTATTGAAAATGTATTTTTCAGAATTCAAAAATATTATAGAATTTTCAGTCCTCCTTACTTTAAACACAGTTAAGGAAAAACTAAATCGCAAAAGTGCCAAAATCAAAAGTAAACTTTTTAAGTATTGAAAAAACAGTTATTGTTATTGAGAGCAGATTAATCGACTTATCAAGGGGATAAACCAATCTACCATCAATTAACAGTAACTAAAATAAGAGAGAGTGTTTCATCTTACTTCCAAGTAAGCATCAAATTATTTGCTAGATTCAAATTGATACTCAATCAAAATAAAGATATTAGTCACTAAACCAAAAGAATTCTGTTAAAAAGCAAATAATCTTTAAGATTAAAATTTTTTCACTAAGAACACAATACAATTGATCTGAACGAGACGCTTACTTTGGAAGACATATCCCCTACACTCTCTTTTCATTTCAAATACAAAAGTAAAAACAAAAGTAGATTCCAGAACAAATTTTAAAAGAATCATACGAATTAAAAGTAATAATCCATAAAAATAAAGTTAAAAACTGTAGTAAAAAAGAAATTTAAAAATCAAACTAGTAAGCCAAAATTTACCAACTTGCCTTAAAATTTTAAAAACCAAATGACTGGAATGCAAGTACGTATTAAGATGGATTTGGTGCGGCCAATTGCAACCAAAATAGGAGGTGCACATCTACATGTTATAGCAATCCTATGTACAAAATTTCAACGTTCTGAGGCTAGTCGTTTTTGAGTTATGAGAGATACATACATACGTACAGACACTACGCAAAAGTCTCTTCAGAATCCATTTTAAATCAGTTTTATCATTTTTTGGTGGAAAAGAGTCCTTTATTCTGTCCTTACGTACAGATATCACGCAAAAACATCGTTAAACTGCATTCGATAGCGGTCAAAATGGATATTTTCGTTGAAATGTGATACCCGAAATTTTTCCCGATTACAATACTGCCTTTTTACGTCGTTCAACGGATCAAAAATGTGTCAAGACTATCTGGAACAGCGTAGTTCGTATTGCAGTGCAAACGGACTTAAAGCATCTTTCAGCTGTTCAGCCTTGACCTTCGTGAGGGGAGAAGGCACTGACATTCGTGAAGCAGTTCAGAGATGGTGAATTAAATTTTCTGCCAATCCTTTTTTTCAACCATCAGTCTGGATGAAAACCAACTCATGAGTGGTGCGACTAAGTGTGTGTGTCATAAATATTTCAAAGGGTGATTCGGAAAAACGGTTACGGTGTCGTATAATTCAGTAAGCAAATTTTCTCCCACCTAAAAGATGTGTTGTTTGCCAGAAGCATTTGAGTTAAGACATGATTCTTCCAGAAGATGAGGCCGCAGGGATAAAGATTGGACGACTTTTACAAATCCCAAGAAAACGACACATGTTAAAATGATCATAAATTAATGGAACGTGGTGGTCATTCAATGTCTCTCAAACGAGAAATGCGGTAACATTCCTCGAATGACGTGGCTTTTGATCGAACATGAGTACTTTCTGATGTACATTGCGAAAAAAAGGGGGCCAGTTCTGTATCTCCCGTTCTACTGGCCCGATTGACGAAATTCAACTCCGTCAGACATTATCAGATGATCCAGAAGCTGCGGTATTTTAAAAAATTAATTTAAATTAGTTTTTAAATTTATATTTTTAAAATGCAAATTTTTAAGTGAAAAATTTAAAAGACATCATTTTTAAAATTAATAAAAGGAAAATAAATGACACCTTGAATGAATTTATTCAAATAATATCAAATTTTATCATTATTTTTTTTTTAATTTCTTAAAAACATTTTATTTTGTAATGATTTATGTATGCTATTATTGTAATGTATACTATTATTTCTGTAAAGAAAAACATATCAAAAATAGCAAACAGTTAATGTGTAACACTTTAAATTACATTCATGTGATAAATAACAAAGTTTCTTATACTTTCACATGAATTCAAAAATTAATGACCAACTGCAAGACCGATGATCACTGGTATTTCGACTTGGGTGCAAAACCAGACTAATGGGCTGACTGCACGGAAACCTTCATAGCTTTTCCTAAGTCAGTTCCTCTTAGAATTCCTCCAAAAAGGCATCCTTCCACACAGACAAAAACCTTCGTGTACAGAGGCTGTTCGGACATTTTTTAGACGATTTTGGTAAGCGGTAATAAAAAATCATTTGCTGCAAAAGAAGTAATAGTAATTGTACTATCTTTTTAAAAGTCAAAATTATCGTCTGTGACTTGAAAGTTTTGTTTTGATTCAAAATGGCGAATTTAACAAAGCAGTGGTTCGAAGGCTACATTTACGCTCTTTCCGAAGAGAAATATGCATACTCCGTTATCCAAAAACGATGTGAGAGTCATGGTTTTGTGATATCTAAAGCGTCGATAAGTAATATATCATCAACAAGAAAGGAAAAAAACCTCAAATTCGAGCCTCAAGTGGGACAAAAATTCCAAACAAGTATCCCAGGAAAAAACGGACATCTTCGACTATTGCAAAGGTAATGTTAAAAGAAAATCCCCCTAGTCAAAGGACAGTTGAAAAATCATTAAAATGCTCGGTGTCCACTGTAAACAAAATGACAAACGTTGATTTAAATCTTAAGAAAGCGAAAAAACGCAATGTGCATCGTCTTCTTCCAAAGCATATCGCTCAACGCGGGACACGTTGCAGAATTCTATATGAGAAACACTTATCCACAGAAAAATGGAAAACAAATGTCACAATAGATGAAGCATGGGTGTAGTTAAATGATTGTAACAAAAAAAGAGCCATTTATTATCATAAAAGGGGAGAACAAAATTTAAGTGCATGGTTCAAAGAATCGAAAGAAAGTTTTTCTAGGGGATTCAGGATTGTTGCTGGTTTTTCTGATAATGGCAAGTTAAAAATAAAGAGAGTACAAAAACAAATGTCAAGATTAACTCCAAATACTATCAGGAACATATTTTATCGCCAATTTTTCTGAATGAAATGCCATCGCTTTACCCACTGTGCCATCGATCTGTGAGACTCCATCGGGACAAAGATAGCAGTCCCTCATCAAAATCCACTGTAAATTTCCTAAAAGAAATGGAACAAAAACTGTATCCAGGCCATACCCTTCACTGATATCCTTACTAAATCTCCGGATGTGTCACCTATGGATTTTTGTGCTTTCGGACTTTTAAAAACTGCATTATCCAAACGTTGTCCCCAAACTCTAACAGGACTCTGGAAAGCTGTTCGGGAAAAATGGGATAGAATACTTCTTCTGACACTTCAAAAGGCATTATTATCCTGGAAATTGAGGTGTCGAAAGATAGTTCAGAATAAAGGATGTCAAATAGAACACTTAAAACACACGAACTTTATGTAATTTAGTTTTGTGAATACAATATACATCGTCTAAAAAATGTGCGAACAGCCTCTGTTCTTTGTAACAATCAAATGGTTCAGTCCAAAAGCTATATTTATTAATTACGGCGTAAAATATATTTAAAACAATATGTGTTTTGTTTCTGCACAGATATAGATGAATTCTGACAGCAAATACATCAAATATGTCTATTAGTCTGTTTCAAGAAAAACTCCTTTAAAGTACATTAACCTGGGGTTAACAGAAATCGAGATAAAAAAAATTTGCTGAATGGGCTTTTGAAAGAAGATCTGTGGGTTATGTGTTATTTATTTCACCCAAACTCCTTAATACAGAACTTCCGAACAAACTTTTAAAGAATCGTGATTATGCAGCTTTTAATGAATACATCTCAATCAAGATCATCACGGTAACTCAAATTAACATCCCCAATCAGATGAATGCGGACGATAAAAATAATGAGCCCCGGCCAGCCAAAGACTCAAAACTATGCGAAGTTATTATTCAACATTCTCTTTTTCCAAGCTTGGCAAGAATTGGCGATTTTTTTTTTCCCTATCCCGTTTCCTTTCTTTCATTTTTAATATGAAGACGGCAACCCTGTGGTGACTCGTTCTCTAGCGCGCGCTAACAGCTTAATTGTTAGAGATGGTCGGGGGAAAATAAACCTCATTAACTGCCGCCATCGTGTTAAAATGTGAATAATTAATTCCGGTACTATGTCGGAACAAGAAAGTTTTAGCCGCCCCCCCCTTTTCACTAGTAATTAATGGAGGTGCGGGACCGTGTCACCAACACAAACAATCCTGACACCGAGAAAGGGGGCGATTGTTAATAAGTGGCAAAAAGGGGAAAATTTCCGATGGCTGCGAAGAGAACGACAAAACAAACTTCTGCGTTGAGAGGAAAAATGGTGTTGTCGGCGCCACTTATTATTACCAGAAAGTTTAAATGAAAATTAAAGCGAAAAAAAGTCATTTGTAAGAAGGTAGTCGGGTGCATGGCACCGATCTGAAGACTTGTTTAGTTAAATGTGTAAAAATCGGTTTCAACCCAAAATCCCGATACCCATAAGCCCGACAGCCAAAATCCCGACGGTCTAAGATCCTCATATATTAGAATCCAAATGTTATTTTAATGTTAACGTTCTTAAGATTTACAAAAATTGAGGTGAATTTGAAAATTATAAACAAAAATTTTATTTCTAAAAGGATATAGTTTATATATTTAATATAATTAACCTAATTAACAACAAAAAGTACATAAATGAAATATCAAAATAATACCATAGTTTTAAACTATTTACAAAGAAACATTGTCAGCAATACCATGACAGTTTTATTTGGGCGATCGTTAACAATGGTCATTATTCTGCTTTCTGGACTCACCAGCGGCCGAGCGGTAAAGTCGCTGAACCCTGGTAATTCGACCTGCGATGGAGTCTTGGGGAACAGACTGGCTGCATGGCTGGTTTTCATGGTTTTAACCATATGTAATGCGGATACGAACCAGTTTCCCTTAGAAAGTCCTTCACGAAGTTGTCCTTCACCATAGGCAGATAGATAGTCCTCGAGTTGCTTTACCGCAATCAATTAATCTGACCTATTCTGTTCTCTCGATCAACTGTTGCTTGTCCATGTTTAGACACTGGCTGGCGACAAATCCTAGATTCTCTACTTTCTGTTGTTCTTTTTGAAATTCCTCAGTTATTGTATACACGCGAATATATGCTGGCCCAATAATACATTCCCATCTTCTACACCACACCTCTACAAAGTTTTGCGTACGAAGAATATCCGAATGAATTGAGTCGTATTTCCAGAACCACTAGGTTCATAATTTGTATACTCCCGTGGCCGAGACTGCCTAGGTACAGATCCTAGCCAGTAGCTTCGCAGAGTTCTCTACGTCGACCCGAGGGGGGGAGTTTGGATATGATAACTAAATTGCAAATTACCCAGCAGCGCACCATAAGCAGCGCTTCGCAAGGAGCATCAGCTCATCGATAAGGAGCAGCAGCGCATCGATAAGGAACATTTTAAATTGGGCGAATTATATTTGGATTCAAAGAATCTTGAGTAATTCACAATTTGAGTAAAATATATAGCGAAAGAGCCTAGACGATCGGAATTGCATACATTTACTTTTAAAGTCAGCCTAAATGGCAGATGCCTGAACGTTGTGGAACGAAATACATTTAAATCTCAATTTAAAATTAAGAACAAATAAACAATTTTATGGATATGGTTTACGTCGATTGAAAAAACTGTAAAAAACTGAAAGGTTGACAATTACCATTCATTTTATATGTAGGCGTTCTATTTCTGAGCATGAAATACAATAAAAGAATTGAGAGTAATATAATATCTCTCTGATTGATAAAAAGCAAAGAGAGTAATGACAACTTCTCGAAGCAAAGAACACACTGAGTGTCTTGTTAACGTAATTCAGCAATCTGAGCAAGTATATAATATGAAGTTTGATTGAAATTCATTAGATCTATCGACAACGATATGAGATTGTTTAGCAGACTATCAGGACTTATTAGTGCTTTGATTTAACTATGAATACTCAGCTTATAATCAGTAAATTTATAGTTCACGAAACCACAAATGAGTATACACTGCGCCAAAAAAGGGGACAGTTCTACATCTCCCATTCTACTGCGCCGATTGACGAAATTCGAATTGCGTTTTTCATGTCTCAAAAGCGCTACTTAGAAAATATATTAGATTTATATATAGTTAGGTTACGTTAGGTTACTCAATTATGGCAAAGCATAGGAGGGCTATCTGCCTAAGGGGAGGGATGCCTTCGTGGAGGACTTTCTAAGGGAAACTGGCTCGTATACACGTTACACATGGGGAAAACCACGAAAACGCCCATGCAGCCAGCCCGTTCGCGGGATTCGAACCTCGGACAGAACTACCAGTGTTCAGCGTCTTTACCGCTCGGCCGCTGGTGGGCATATTTATATATAGAATTGCTCTAACATAGGTATTCTGACACAAAATCGGACTTTTTCTGAAATGACATGAATATTTTTCCCGATATTTCCATTCTACAATTCATATTACGCCTAGATATTAAATTCTGTAATTCTTGGTGAGAAATTAAAAAATTTGTTTTGGCGCATTTTTTTCAGTTTGCGCCAAGAATAATTAAATTGGCGAACTTCTTAATTTATAGTAATCTATGTTCCTTTCTCTTTTCTCATTGTACACGAGCGGAAAAAAGTCATCGTTCATTCTTTCAAATACTTTTAACAAAGTGCGTAAACCACATTTGAAGTTATTATCGCTTATGACAAATATGCCAACTTTCAAAACACGCCAATATGGAAATTCACGTATATCTTAGGAAATTTTGAATAAAAAACTAATTTTTTGCATGTGTGCTTAGAAGTACATCTATTTCAAAAGAAAGGTAAAAATTTTATAGGTTATAATTCAAAATTTTTTTCGAAAATTCTATAAATATTATTTTAAAATACAAATTTTGAAAATAAATCATAAAAACTGGGCGAATTATATTTGCATTAAGCCTAAATTTCGAATTCCGGAAGAAGGAATCAAGTAAGTTTAATAAAAACCTAGAGATTAATAAATATATATCAAATTCAATTGAAGAGCTAAAATTTAGAGCGCTCATTTTTTAAAAACTACTCGTGCGATTTCTACAAAACTTGGCAGTTTGGTATAATTTGAGTGGTAGAATCGAAATACGGAAAAAAAATTGTATGTCATATCAGAAAAAGGTCCGATTTTGTGTCAAAATACCTATATTAGAATAAAGTTATTGATAAATCTAATACATATCCTAAGTCGCTCTTTCGAGACATAAAACACGCAAGGTGAATTCAAGGACAACTTGATGAGATTTAGCGCAGGAAAACTATCAACAAACTATCAACCGGGTTCCATCCTAAGCCGATTCTATGTAGGTACCAATCCTAAGAGTCAAAAAAAAAAAAAAAAAAAAAAAACTTCTCTATGTCATGCCAGTGTCGACTGTATGCCAGTATACGCTGGTGTCGATCTAATGCCATGTGAGTTGAAACCTCTTACTGATTATTACATCAGTAGCCCCCCCTTGTTGATGTTGATACTGATAATCATACAGCGGTGTTGATTTTACGCCACGATGTCCACGCTACGGCAGTGTTGATCCTGTGATTGTTCTAATGCGGTGAAGGTGAACCTAAGATAATCGTCATAGGCTACCACTGTAGCCTTCCCGTTTGAGCAGAAACAAGAATGACAGAGAAGTTCCCATAAATCTTTTGCTCAATTGAACAGATGGATCTTTGATTGCTCTCTTTTGCATCTTTGTCGTCATAGGGCCCGACAAGTGAAGATGTATTGACCTTAGCGGTGTTTATACGGCGACGATAATCATCGCTTTCACTTTTTTTTTTTTTCTTCTCATTATTATTTGCTGCAACCCCTCCCCCATTTGTAGCAATGTTTTACTTAATTCCCCTCAATGGTCGCAATTATTTCTCCATTCCTTTTACTTCAGCAAAAAGTATTTTCATTTTAAGTACGCATTCGAACCTGGCCCTTATTTAGCCTTTACATTTGACAATCAAATTTTTCGATAAAAAAATTTGAGCTTTACATTGTAATTAGTACAGCATTTTATTATTTTTAGTCCAAAGGGATTTAGTCCCGAAGGACTATTACTTTCGTTTTGCGATTTTGCGTCGGAAACACAAAAACGGCGTATCACTTTTCAAATTGTTGCCACTAAATGTTATTTTGTAATTTTTGTGCATTAAATTTAAAAAAATGAAAAATCTGCATAAATGTATGCATGTTTCTCGCATTGTGATAAAACCTAGAGCCATCGAATTTTGAATGACGTAATCCTACTGCGAATATGGGCATCTGGAAGCCCTAATTTTGAATTTGAAATTTGCTTTATTATCGATTTTATGTTTTGTAACATTTCAACGAATTTCTGATTAACAAACTAAATGATTTCAAAGCGA
>KK115242.1:220174-245333 GCA_000611955.2 Stegodyphus mimosarum | reverse complement strand
TGAAAAAAAAAAAAAAAAAAAGTCTGATAACAGGTAAACTCACAGCATCTCCTGAACTCAGTTACTGTAATAATAATTTACTTATCTAGGTTACTGCAATAATGCAATATCTAAGTTACTTAACCGCTATCTAAGTTACTGTAATAATAATTTAATTCTCATTCATATTTTCAATCGAAAAGTTTTGATGGAGTTAAGTAAGGCTTAGCAAAAAAGTTAAACTTTTGTAATTTTCACTTCATTCTACGAAGTAAAGGAAATATCGTAATCACGAAAAATTCCGGGTACCATATTTCAACGAAAATATCCATTCTGATCTCTACTGAAAGCAATTTAACGATGTTTTTGCGTAACATCTGTACGTAAGGACAGAATAAAGGACTCTACTTTCCCAAACGAATTAAAAAATTCATTTAAAATGGATTCAGAAGAGATTTTTTCATAGTGTCTGTACGTAAGTACGTACGTACGTATGTATGTATGTATCTCGCATAACTCAAAAACGAGTAGCCATAGAACGTTGAAATTTTGTATATAGAACTGCTATAACATGTAGATGTGCATTTCCCTTTTTGGTTGCAATCGGCGGCACCTAAACTCTCTCTCTATATATCTATATATACCCACCGTGTTACTCGGCTAAGTGAGCTCAGTTTTTTATTGTTATATGTTTGTAAATTGTGCATTTTTTTGCTTTAAAAATGATTGAATTATGTTGCTCTTATCGTCCGGTTAAGGTTTTCATGCCTTTAGTAAATCTGCATGCAATATTTGTAGAATTATCGACAATTTAGAAGTTGTTTATGTCGGCTAAGGCTAATTATTTTTATGAAATGAACCAAATTTGTTTACATTCGAAACTTAGCAGAATAGTGGATTTGTTGCCAATCTAGAGAAACTAAACTTCACAAAACGCTTTCCTTTATTATTGCGAATTAAATCATACTTAATCCATTCTGGAATTTATTCGAGAAAATAAGATTTATTACGTAATATTTAATATACATATTTTGAGTTTTTATATATTTTTACCTTGTAACGAAGTGAGAACTGTATTAATTGAATGAGAAATACTGAATGGTCTGTGAAAAACTATTCGTTTTTTTTTTAGTTTGTTTGTTTAATTTCTTTTATAGATTATTTTAGATTTATTATAATATTTGAACAGAACATGTGGGAACGATTAGATGTTTTTTCAGATGATATAATTTTTGTGCATTCTTAGTTATAAAATAAATGAGGTGTAAAGGTGTTAAGTGAACATATCGCCAGAATGTCGCTATGGTAAACAAATACAGTGAATTTTAAACAGAGCATTTATTCTATGGTTTATGCGCTACTGACGAAGTAGAAATAATTCAATCCAATAAGTTTAAATGAAATGCAAAATGAGTATAATTTAATATTCGGAACAAGGAAGTCATGTGGTGTACACATCAGATTTTTTAATAATCTTTCCAGGGTAAAAAAATATCTCCTGAATTCAGTTACTGCAATAATAACCTACTTATCCACGTTACTGTAATAATCTAATATCTAAGTTACTGTAATATGTAAGTAGAGTAATTTATCCAATGCGAAATGAGAACGGAGAAATGAATTGATTGAATGAGAAATACCTCTGATGAAAATCGAGAAAATAAGTTTAAATGAAATGCAGCATAAAATTTGTATAACTTTAATAGGACGTACAAAGAAATCATATGGTATCCATGTTACCGTTAAAGTATATAATGCAGTTATTTCATAGAATACCTAGTTATTCTATGAAATAACTGATCGTGTCCGTTAAAGTGTGTAATATGTTAATAATTTGACCCTTTAACTAGTTATTCTATGAAATAACTAGGTATTCCATAAATTAACTAATGAGAGACAGTTAAAGTGTAAAATAAACAATTTATCTAAAATGAAATAACTAGGTATTCTATAAATAAACTAACGATAGACAGTTAAAATGAAAAAGAAGCAATTTATCTAATTTATGCAGCGTATAAATGGTATTTATGGAAACGTACCATAAAATTATTTGTTACAACGAGGATTACTAAAATGACATTTGGAATTACAAGAACATTATTTCTAAAACAAAAACATTTTTTGTTGACACACTGGGTTTTACACGAACATTCCATATTGTTAAACGAAACGTAAATGTACCTTATACTAAAAAGCGAGATATATGATATAGATTATTTTACACTTTAACGGGCTGCAGATCGTTATTCTATGAAATAACTAGTTAAACCAAGAAATACAAGAGAGTTTTACACTTTAACGGACACGATCAGTTATTTCATGGAATAACTAGGTATTCTATAAAATAACGGATTTCATACTTTAACGGTAACATCCACATCACATTTTTTATTTTTCATGGACGGATTTTATTGACACGCATGTTTACATACTGAGTATTTTTTATACCATTTCCATCATTCTTAACTTTATTTTTGTTGACTCAGTCTCTGTAGTCTCCGCAGATTATATATTAGTACATGTATACTTTTATAATAAACATAGATTGCTCAGAAGATCTTTCGCTACCACACAAAGGCACTGCTCATTACATTTAATCAATAGCATTAATCAATGCTAAGTGGCTGATATGACGAAACAGAGGAAAAGATAACTAGGAACATAAGGACCCAGATGGGCTGCAAAACGTGATAATTCGCTGACCATAATAGGCTAATCCGAAGGTACATTCAGTTACCACGATGGTATCCAACCGTGAAAAAGATTAATGATGAGTGACAATGAATCATAGAAAAACGTTAATAACAGGTTATCTATAGAAAACCTAAATTAAACACGGGTACTCTCGGGGGGTGCTTAAACGGTTAATTCCCACAATTGTTGCCAATAAAGCCAGGTAACAAGGCTTCACAGGATGTTCTTATTAACCTATTAACTTCCTCAGGACAGGCTTTCATGAGCAATTTCCGGTCTCCGCTGGGTATGGCAGGGAGGACTCTTCTGATTGGTCCATCATCAGGTAATTACCGAACTTCCTGCTAAAAAGGTTGAGAACGCGTGACGTAGAGCTGGCAGGTTCGACCTGCCACCGAGGTTAGAGGTGACCTTCTGCCTTTATGATGGCGTCACCCAATTTAGAAGAAATCGTTGTCCTAATAAAGACAGGATGGAAAGCAGACGCGGTTTGGCGACGTTATCGCGCTGCGCAAAAAGCAGGGGGTGATAACAGAAGTTAACTCACGTGGACACTGAACTGACCTCTTGCGGTTACGGTTACTGAAAACAAGCGATTTCTCATTAAAAACATTCGTTCTGAATTTTTTTCGCGATAAGTTGATTGGGACACAAGGGACATTCGTTATTTTTATCACATCATGAGCCTCTGTCACGGTATTCTTTGAAAAACCTCCAATGCCAACTTTTAACAAAATTATGATGAATTAACTAATGTATCATTTTGAGACCTCCTAAACCTGGAATGCTAGGTCCCGGCCATGTAGTTTAGATGATGATCAAAGCCTAGCCAATAAATAATTACCGGAAACAGGATTCCGTTATATTATGACCAAATAAGCTAACACCGACAAGAAGTGACAATGATATTGGAATTAATCAATACATAAAGGGTAATTATTCATGTAAGGAAACACTTAAGCTCCCTTCAAAAGTACCCCCGATATTTTACAGTAATCATAAGATATGATAGATCGTTCAGAACTGAAAAAGAAGCCAAACTTTTTACAGTCTGGGTAAGAGAATCGCTTAGAATAAATCTCAATTTGATCAAACTGAAATTTGGCAGGTGGATAGAAAACGGTATTTTGAGGAACAAAACTGAGGTCTGTTGAACAGACCATTTTGCAGATGAGACACATTTCATTCCCGTGTTATTTTGTTAAGCACGTTTTATCTACACAGTTGTTTGCCCTTAGCGCCTTTAGTGTTTTAATTAAGATTCCAAATTAAACGGCAAATTAGATGACGCTTGAAGACTTTTTTTCTTAGAAAAAGTTATAATCTGCATCAATGTTAAAAATCTTCCCGCAAAAAAATATTTTTAGACAAAATTGTGCACTTGTAATAAATAAGTGGTCCTTCTTTGAGACGTTGACTTTTGTAGAATACAACGCAATTTTAGAACTCATGATTTTGGAATTGAAACATTTTAATTTTAAACAAATTAAAAATAGGATGGCAAAATTAAATATTTATGATAGGAATAGTATAAAAGTGTTATAGTAAATAATATCAAAATTTTGCAGCTAAATATATTTATCACATTCTTAAACTAAAATTTAAATTATATGACTGTTTTTAAACAGTCCTTTGAGAAACTGTTAAACGGTGCATTGTTTTTGTATTCTATTTCAAGAGCATATCGCGAAAAAATAAAAAGATTATACATAAATAAAGAAAATTTAAAAAAATTCTAAATATCTGAAAGCTTTCAGATTTTATATTACACCTCAAAGGGCCTTTTTTTAACATTTTCTGGCTTACCGTTATTTATGAAATATAATTTTCTACGCACTTAAACCACGTAGAATTCAATTCAACAGCAATGTCACAAAATATTTAAAAAGTCCATATCTTCAAAATTTCTGATACACAATCTCTCGCACTGCAGATAACAATGTTCCCCCTTCCCCCTCCTGTACAGTATTGCCATTACTCGCTTTCAAATCGCAGAGTGTGTTAACCAAAAATGCTTTAATTTTTTTTAATTAAAATGTGAAACAGATAAGAAAACAAATTCAAAATTCGGGCTCCATATTCGGGTGGGGGATTACGTTATTCAAAACTGGATGGCTTTAGACACCGTTGTTTTTTCAAGTACGAAAAACATACATACATTTATGCAAATTCTTCACTATTTTATTTCTTTAGATAAAACACAGAGCGATAAGATTTGGTGGCAATAATTTGAAAAGTGATTCAGACTCTCAGTGATTCAAAGAAAGCAGTTCGTTTGGAGACTAATGGCCCTTCTGGATTAACGTTCCTTTAAACTACTACTAATACAACTTTAAATGTAAAATAGATAATAAAACAAATTCAAAATTCCGGCTTCCAGGTGCCCATGTTCCGATGAAGGATTACGTTATTCAAAATATGATGGCTCTAGATACCGCCGTTTTTTCACAATGCGAGAAACGTACCTACATTCACGCACATTCTTTTTTACTTAATTTCTTTTAAAATAATACAGGGCGATAATTTTTGGTGGCAACAAGTTGAAAAGTGATTCAGGCTTTTACAGTGATTCAACGCAAAATTCCGTTTCGAGACTAATAGTCCTGAGCTAAAGCTCCTTTATACTTTGCGTGACAGGGCTTTTTGATTAAAATTTTCCAAAGCTAAAATTTGAGTCACGAGACATAGTAACAATGCCTTGAAAATTACCGAAGCAGCTGTCACTTGCTTTTCCTATTGGGTAAACAAAGCGTGCCCTTTTACAGAAGACGATTATTGCACTTAAAACAAGGTTAATTGAATATCGAAATTGAACAAGTAAACAAACATACTGCGATAAAATAAATTAAAAACCTTCGCTTACTACCTACTTAATACAAAGATCAGGATACAAATTTACAATACTCACAAGGATACCATTTGAATCATAACTTTTCGAAGGCTCTTTCTTAGGCTGCCTATTTAAGCTAAAGTTTCCATCGCACTATAACATATTCGCTGCGCAAAGGAATTTAAGTTACATCTAAAGTAATTACTTTAATAAATGCTGCCTGATTAGCATTTCATCGCAGGATATGCTGTTTACCCATTCCTGTTAACAGTTATGTTTGAATTGTCTTCGCATCTGCTTATCATTTTGTGACTTCATACCTGTTATCACTTCGCTCCTAACTAAGCTTCTTATCTTAACCAAATGTTTTTATCTAAATTATTTTGGGTAACTATTTATCTCAATGAAAGTAAACAATTACGACATATGCTCAGTAACTCCTTTCCAGTGAAGGTAAAATAGAATTTAACTTTGAGATCATCACTTATAATTATGTAGTTTGAACAACTAAAATAAATTCAGCATGTTCTAAATGTTGTCCATCGTGCATATCCGGTAACAGGAACTGACACTACTAATCATAGTCGAATATGATAAAGAAATATCTGATGTGGAGGAGACGATGACTTCCTTTTATTGCCTTATATGTACCTTATATATTTTTTTTACTGCTCTTCATTTAAACTCATTTCCTCAAATTTCATTAGAGATATATTTCTCATTCAATCAGTTCAGTCCACATTTCGTAGCAAGGCAAAAATACGTAAAAACTCAAAACATCTTCATTAAAAATTGTAAAATACAGAACGACATAAAACATCAAATACAATAAAAAAGTTTTTTTTAAAAAAAAAAGAAAGAAAGAAAATTTTCGGGGTACAAACCTGAAAATTAACTTTCTGTCCCACAAAGACATTGAAATTGGGAAACCAACCAACTTAATTCATTAATCTACTAAGAGTTTCAAATGTAAACAAATGGCAGACTCGTTAGGCCTAGCGCCACTTAAAATTTTAAACTGTTGATAATTCTATAACTATTGCATGTAGGTTATTTAAGACATAAAAACCTTAACCGGAACATAAGAACAACATAATTCAATCACTTTCAAAGCAAAAAATGCACAATTTACCAACATATAAGAATAAATTGTAAGGTTTTAGTTAAACTAACAAAGTTTTATTTTAATTTGCCTTTTTCTATCTGTTCTTATTTCAACTTCCCGTTAGAATAAGCGCGCGTTTCAGCTTTATGCTAATTTGAAGGGGAGCCAAGTTCTATTTAAACGAAAGGTCCTTTCAGTGTGAGAGAGCATTTAGTCTTAGACTACTGTTACTCTATTCGACGTTCGCCTGATTAACTAGCATTTAAAGTCTAAGCCTTAGCGCTTTTACGTGATTGCTTATTGAAGTAATTCCAAGTGCGTCAGTATTAGTTAAATCTTGCTACGCACCATTTAGTTTAGAGGACAACCTCGCGTTATAGCTCTGTGAGCAACGACTACTTAATTTCTACTTAGTTTAGTTTAAATTATTTGGATTGTTCAGTTGAGACCCAAGTGCGGTCATTATTTTCTGTATCGCTCCCGAGTTGGGAAGTGGCTGTATATAATTGTGGTTTAATAAAAGAGGATTTTAAATCCCTCTGAAGTGCAGTTCTTCTACCACTTAACCATAGTTTTCTATCACAGAACATAGCTGCATTCAGCTCCCTGTTCAAGATCAGGACTTAAGATTTACACGAGGATGTTCGCCAAGCATATGCACCGAACACACAGTCCTGACAAAATAAACTGAGCTCACCCAGTCGGGTAACAGAGTGGGAATTTATATAGGTATACATTTGGTGCGGCCAGTTTCAATGCAAAAGGGAGGTGCATAACTAGATGTTCTAGTAGTTCTATATACAAAATCGTAATGTGCTACGGTTAATCATTTTTGATTATACGAGATACATACGCATATACGTACAGACGCCACGAAAAAAGTCTCTTCTGAATCCATTTTACAATCCGTTTTGGGGAAAAAAAAGAGTCCTTTATACTGTCTGTAAGGACACACATCACGCAAAATTATCGTTCAAATGGATTCGAGAGCAATGAATATCTCCGTTGAAATATGACCCCGAAATTTTTTACAATTATAATACTTCTACATCCGTATACTTCCGTCCAAGTATACGCCCAAAGACGAGCCAGTTTCTCTTAAAAAGTCCTCCACGAAAATATTCCTCCCCTTAGCTTTCAAGGCTTTGCCGTAATCAGATAAACCAAACCCTACGTGTAACGCAGATCGGAGCCAGTAATTCTTAAAAAGTCTTCCACGCAGCATTCCTCCCTTTAGTGCCAAACTGCGCAGCGCCTGATAAGCAAATAAATAAATATACTTTCTATGTTTTCTTGCACGCTTCAGACACAGTCGTAATAGAAATCCAAAAAGATTTACATAGCACCATTGTTATTGTAAAGTTCTCGAATTCCGTAAAACATGTAACTAGGAAAGGCCCACCAAGTGATCGAGTGGATTAATTCACCGAACACTAGCAGTTCGATTCGAGTTGAAATCTACGAATGTATTTCTTCTCTATTGCAGACAGCCGTGACGTATTCTCCGGTAAAAAATAACCTCATTCACTTAATTAGAAAAACTGTTCATCTCATAGAACGTGTTTCTATACTGATCACGTGGAAAATATCCACGTGACTGCAGATATAGCTAAAAGTATGGATTTATCATGGGTGAAATGGCTATCATCATGGCCAGCAATTTCTCATGAGTGATTCGCTGGTATCCCCCATACTTCGCCCATACAGTAGAAGAGCGGAGTGGAAGTTTAAAGTATTGTTGGGAATATCGTGGGATTATTTAAGAGTATCGCTGTAACCTTAGCCTGCAAAGTGGTGTTTTAAGCTTTATTAGCAATTGTAATTTCCCTACGAAAGCACAAGCAAATTTTTGCAGCTTTTGCTACTTACTTTATTAAATTTGTGAGAGATGAAAATTCCTCAGCAATCTAGATATGTTAAACACATGCTTAGGGGAAGTGAAAATTGGTTTAATCTTAGAAGTTACACAACAAAAACAGCAGCTGCGTTTACAACCCCGATAAATCTTGGCGAAGTAACTCGCTCGCCAACTTTACACGACAGGAGTGCTCTGCAACCCTGTCGTAAATTTCATATTTTTTCCCTTTCCCAATGCCAGTTACTCATTTTGTCACTACAGGCATCTTTGTACCTCGTGAAGCCACGTTTTTATGAGTCTTAATGAATCAACAACGGCGTTCGTTCGACGAAGCTTCATTTGGGGCCGACAATTTTTATTTCGTCTTTATCTAGACCGGAAATTCCCGAAACAAACGTGACAGAAACTTTCCACTGACTCATACGAGAATAACGAGTTTTCACATATCAGGTCTCTCTCTCTCTCTCTTTTTTTTTTCCTCACATACCCTCGTTCCGTTGTTGTGTAATGCAGTGGTTGTCCACCAGGTCAGATAAGAGAAGGAAGGCCGCATTTTTAAAAACTCCTCTCTGATAAAGTTAATCGGTGGAACTGTATTCTTGCAGTTACAGTTAATGAATGACCATCCCGCCCGGCAATTCAACGATACTCGGCAACGAACAGGTTCGCGTATTTTACGTTTATTCTGGGTCTAATAAGCTAAATTAGTTCAGGCTGTGATTATTTAGGTTTATTATGCCCCACCTAAGGTTAGGTTTTGGTTTGGTTTATTTAATTCTGCAAAGCACTCAACGGCTAGTTGCCTAAAAACATGGATGCCTTCGTGGAGGACTTTCTAAGGGAAACTGGCTCGTTTACACGTTACACATGGGAAAAATCACGAAAACGCCCAAGCAGCCAGCCCGTACGTTGGAATTCGAACCACGTCCGAACTACCAGTGTTCAGCAACTTCTTTACAGTTCGGCCGCCTAAGGTTAGGCTAATTGATCGAAATAAACCGTGTCAAGGCTATCTAAAGCTACGCTCAGACGGTGGTTTAAATGTCACAGAGGCTTAGTCATAAGGCATAAAATGCGGGAGTTCCGTTTACACCTGCCAGACAGGGAATAAGCGGTAGCCAATTAGAGCAGCTAAATTTGCGCATGCGTGAATGCATCTACAGCTTTCCCGCTCTGTTTTCCCGTTTAGGTTTCGCGCGTTCGTTCTGACTGGTCGACTCTTATAACCACTAAACCATTTTTTGTGACGTAGCAAGGTCTGGTTACCTAGCAACGAACCTCGGTTTAAACGAGTTATGACATTTATACCCCCGTCTGAAAGGAGCCTTAGGAGAAAGATGCTTTCGTGAAAAAGTTATTAGTAGCATCATTAAATAACGAAATCTGAACCAATGGTGGGCAGACTGAATACTTCCACTGAGCAGAGTTAATCTCTCGTTCATTTAACAATAACTAGCCTGATAAGTGGAACGAACGGTTTAAGATTTATGAAGACCATAAACTCGTATCGATTTCGAACCCAGACGAACACACTGGATGGAATATTGGTTTTCTTCATGTGTAACATGCACACGAGCCTGTTTATTTAGAAAGTCCTCCACGAAGGCGTCCCTCCTGCAGCAGATAGGCCTTAACTCTTTTGCCGTTCTAATAGACACGGATTATGTGTGTTTATACAAGTCTCGTATTTTGAATGACTATTAAGCTTCGTTTAGACGGTGGTATAAATGTCATAGAGGCTTAGTTACAAAGAGTAAATACTGCGGGAGTTCCGTTCCCAACCTATGAGACAGGGTATGAGCCGTAGCCAATTAGAGAAGGTAAATTTGAGCATGCGTGGATGTGTCTACAGCTTTCTTACTCTCTTTCCCAGTTCAGGTCTCGCGCGTTCGCTCTGATTGGTCGACTGTTATATTAAAAGTTGGAAACATGGCATAAAGTTGGAAACTTCGAACTTATGCAAAAGCTCCTAAACCACTTTTGTGACGTAGCAAGTTCCTGGTGACATTAACAACGAAGCTGGGCTTAAATGAGTTATGACATTTATGTCCCCGTCTGAATGGAGCTTTAATGTGAAACGACCCCAAATTTTGACAAAATTTCGTATTAGAATTCCCGTTAAATATTTAATTGAATAATGACCCTTATTCATGACAGTCATCTGTGAGATTTTCCCTTCGTAAATTTTAAATTCCGTTTATGAAATCTAAGCCGAGTTTACTTGAAAGTGATTTATTTTTACATGGGGAATTTTTTTCCCCCTAAGATATAATGAATTTCGTTTATTCCTAATATTTATAAATTTTTAATCTTTTCATAATTTGCAAAAAATAATAATTAATGATTTATAAATTACTGGCACATTAAGAATATAAAGCATGGGAAATTATGAACCGAAGCGACGCAAAATTTATACTAATTTCTATTAAATACCTTTGCAGTCAAACTACATTCGCAATTTTTTACCAATAATTACAACAAAATTAATAAACCAAATGTACTTTAAGTATTTGAATAACGATTTAACACATGTCAATAAAAACATTTTAAAAATCTTGATCACGTGAACGTATACAACGCATTTATTACTTCGAATATCATAAATACATTAAGAGTAAAGAAAAAAGAACCACTTTCTGCGCATGCCAAAAATCCCCCCCATCCATCTATAAATTAATAATAAATTTCCGGCAAAATAATATCCATTAAAAAATAGTTATAAATAAAAGCGCTTTGGAAGGTGCAGTGCAGAATATTAAGTATGTATAAATGGCCCGCAATATGGGGGAACGGAAAAACTTAAATTATCTACTCTTTCTCTATTCATTATTACAAAAGCAATGTGGCAATAAAAGCACACCTTTTGCAACGTAGCCAAACAGGTACCTAACCAATAAAAAAGAGTATTTTGAAAGACCACCAATGAAATATCATTATAATGCTGTGCGTGACAAAGCCGTACCCACCTGATAAGCGCGGAACCAATTGCAGATCAAACGCACCTGGTCTACATACTAGCTGGCCAAGCGTGAAGTGCCCACAGAGACTTACTTTCAGGTAACATCCAATGAAATCTCAACAAATACATTGTGCTAGTAAGTAGACACCTGAAATCGTTTGAACCAATCACAGATGAGTATAGAGCCCAGCCTTTCAAACAAATGATCAACAACACTACAGAGGAGAACACCTAAATAAAAATTCGAAAATAAGAGTTGACTTAAAGGAACAGTATAAATAATTTCTTTTTAAGATACTAAAATAAAAATACAACACCCCCTCGGGCAACGAATGCATTAATTGTTTCTCATTCGATTATTCTGAAGAGGTGGATTCGAAGTTGTAAGCAAGGAAGTCATTGGAAGATCCTATTGGTTAATGTACGACAGGTAGTTCTCCCCAGGAAAACGCCTATTTTTTTCAATTCGCAGTTATCAGCTCTTAGGTTTAACAATAAGGCTTATAAATTCTTTTTTCACTAAATTTTCGGTGACTTAGCGAAATTTCCGTTATTCTATTTTCGCAGCATATTCGCCTAAATTAAAAGCAATTAATCTAAAAATTCAAAGCATTCACAGTAAGATCATTTCCGATTCAATAAAAACGAAAAAGTGTCTTTTAAAAATTAATTAAACGGACGTAATCATATAAGACACACATATATAATCAAAAAATAAACTGAAACATACATCAATCCTTTGATGTAACGTTAGAATTATTCCCTTAAAACGAAGGACACAGTTTTTTTTTTTTTTTTTTCATTAAAAAGTGTTTTTAATATTTGCAGCAATGTTCTAAAATGTTCATAAACATTATCAGTTAGATACACTGTGTTACTTTAAAACGTATTTATTAATAAATTACTGCTGTTATTATTAAGAAGCATAATGTTTTTATCCCACAGGAACGTTAACTCAGAAGGGCTCCTTTCGGCATTTTGCGTTGGTTCACCATAAAACGACGTTTCACTTTTCAAATTGTTGCCACCAAATATTACAGATCTGCATTATATGTAAAGAAATTAATTCATGAAGAATTTGCATGAAAGTATGTATGTTTCTCGCACTGTGAGAAAACAACTGCACTTAGAGATGTCAAATTTTGAATAACGTAATCCTCCACTCGAGCATGGGCATCTGAAAGCCTGAATTTGGAATTCGTTTCATTATCTATTTCATATTTTGTAAACCTTTAACGAATTTTTGATTAACATACTCATTGATTTCAAAACGTTCCATTAGCCTCGCATGCACCTTCAAGCACGTACACTTTTGCGGGAGGTTTCTATTTTTAGCGCAAAGGGCGTTAGCCCAGAAGGGCTATTAATTTTGTTTTGACATTTTACGTTGGTTCACTATAAATGTCGGTTCACTTTTCAAATTGTTGCCACCAAATATTACAGTCCTGTGTAATATTTAAAGAAATTAAATAATGAAGAATCTGCATAAATGTATATATGTTTCTCGCATTACGATAAAACAGTGGCACCTACAGTCATCAAATTTTGAATAATTTAATCTTCTACTCAATAAAGGCATCTGGAAGCCTGAATTTGGAATTTGAAATTTGTTTTATTATCGATTTCATATTTTGTAACACTTTAAGGAATTTTTAATTAGCAAACTCAATGATTTCAAAACTGGCAATGGCAATACTGTACGGGAGAAAAATGCACTTTTATTTTCAGCGCGCGAGGCTGTGTATCGGAAATTCTAAACATATGCTCATTTTAAAATTATTTTGCGATATTGTTGTTGAATTGAATTTTATGGTTTAAGTGCAAAGAACGTAATGTTTAACAAAAAAAAAAGGCAGCACACAAAACGTTAAAAAAAGTCCCTTTGAGCGTAATGTAATTTTTTTCATTATTATTATTGTGTGTGTGCGTGCGTGTGTGTGTGTGTGTGAGAGAGAGAGAGAGAGAGATATTACTACTGAATTGAATTTTAAGGTTTAAGTGCGGAGAACATGATATTTAATAAATAAAGGACATACACAAAACGTTAAAAAAGCGCTTCTTTGGGCGTAATATAAAATCTGATAGCTTTCACATTTTTTTTTTAAATAATTCATTACTTTTCACAGATAAGCGATGTGCTGATAAAACTTGAATCATAAGATAGACGTTACTAAGATACACTTGTATTATTTTTAAACAGTTCAATTCACTGCATTAAACAGCAATGAGTTTCTGCAATTTCAAAGGCAAATCAAAAATTTATTTTGAAGTCAAAACACCAAAAATCAGCGCTAAATTTGCAATTTTTCACAGGACTAGTTTCGATGGTTTTACCGAACCATCATCCTCAGCTGCCAAGGCGCAAAAATATTGTTTGACTTCAAAATTAATATTTGTTCGGCGTGTTATTTATTCTGTCTTAAATCAAAAATATTTATGCCGAGAGAATGGCAATTCTGTCTGTTCACGAGGTGAAGTGAATATTTTAAAGTTCACGTAACGTAACGGAGAATGATCAGAGCGGAGTGGAAAATATTTTAGACATTTTAATATCAAAATAAGCAGCTAAACAAGCACACGATTAAGTTGTTGTATCTGTCGTTGTATAATGTCTATATTGGAAGTTTGATTGCCAACAAAGTATCCAGACATTTTGTTCGAATTATATACAGTACCTGCAAAATTATGTTCAACAAGAGAAGAGCAGAGATAAGAAAAAAAATCAACTCTAACATATTCACTCAGTGCTGCGTGAAATATATAAAAACTTAAAAAACCGCTGTATGAAAAATTTGAGCTGCATAAATATTTCTTATCATAAAAAATTATTTACGTTATTTTTTATTTTTGACTTATTTATTTTTAAAATTGCTTGATGCCACTTTTATTTTGCGAATTCTGCTTACATGAAGGATGAGAATGTCTCCACTTTGCTGGGACATTTGAATATGTCCCACTTAAAAAATTTTATCAAATCTAGCATTTTTAGAAAGGAAATATTTTTGGCTGCATTTTGTTCGAGCATATTTCGCTGGGGTGGGGGGAAAGAAGAGGGTTGACAGAATCCCAGCTAGCATCAAAACACTTTTAGGTTTAATGTCATTTTCCGTTCCCATTTTTTTCTGGTCTGTTTTCAAAATTCAAAACATAACACAAATATTTTTAAGTTATCGCATATATGCATCAACATGCAGGACTATGCATATTTCCCTGATTGATTACAATCGTTACCCCGTTCCCACTCATACGAATCCATCACACAGAATAAGATGTTGCAATGACAATTTCTTGATTCGACCTATCTTTCTCCGCTTCTTGAAAAAAAGAGACGGCCAGCAGTGATCCCTGATGTCGCGATTTAAAACAAAAGCTACTTCTCTAAAGAAAGGGGAGCCAAGGTACCTTCTTCCCCACAACGTTCTACTTCCAGAGCAATTGAAATCGAAATGTCTCGGTCTCCTCCCCCTTACGCCGGCACACTACCCAGTTCCTATGTCATACCATTAGGAGAATTTGTTTTTGTGCCGTCTCCAGGGCTTCGACATAAATCATACGTCGACGCAAATTTCGAGGAAGTCAAATGGTAATAGATTGCATTGGTTCAAGGGCTTTACTTACATATCGAGAGCAATTACGATTTGAATTCTTATGGAAATTTCGAGAAGAAAATTCCCTTAATAAACTTCTGTTCCAATACAAACACAAACCATTTTTTTTTTCCCTTATAAATGTTTGATCAGAGAATGATAAATGGCTAGTGGGTAATGAAATGAATAAAGATGTTCTCATCCTCGAGATAAATAGTGTCCCTACTACTCTATAAAGTGCAATTGATTGCACATGTTAAGATGCTAAATTACCGCAAACATGCAAAGTGGAATCAAGCTTTTCTCAGCCAAGTCAGACAATATCGATTGTCCAAAGCGGCATTAGGCAACAAACAGGTGGCATGGGCTTTAGATTTTAAGTTGGCAACAATACTTGCCCTAAAGCGTTATTTAAAACCCAGCTTTCTTAAATTAAGACCTAAATTGCTTCTTTACAAAAGTCTTATACGATCTGTCTTATGCATCAGAGACTTGGGCATAACTTTACGTGATGAGGAAGCTCTGGGAATTTTTAAAAGGAAGATCTTACGTTGCATTCTTGGTGGAGACCAAGTGAATGGATCATGGAGAAGAAGATCTAATTTAGAACTATGCAAAAATTACAATCAACCTGATATTGCAAAATTCGTCAAATTACAAAGACTTAAATGGGCTGGCCATCTTGGCTAGAATGAATGAAATTGCTGCAAGAAAATCTTTCTGGCAAGCCCATGGAAAATAGACCTCGGGGCAGACAGCCGCTAAGATGGATTGATAGTGTCGAAAAAGATCTTAATATTTTAAAGGTTTAAAACTGGAAGACGAAAGTAGAAATGCCTGGAGAAGGCCAGAACCCACCCAGGGTTGTCGAGCCATTGAAGAAGAACAATACTTTCAGCGGCGGATTCACAATAAACTTTTGGGTTCTCAATTTAAAACATAGGATGCATTTACTAGCTTCTTAAAAATTAATTAGTGATTTGGAAACCTCTTATGCGCGTCCATAAACCCGCTTCTAAGTATTGGCAATCATTTTATAACAGTTCCGTAAGACATAATTTATCCAAGAACTTCAACATACTCCGCATAGTACGTGAAGACACGACATTTTTCATGTCTAATAACACAATCTCAAACATCACAGAGTGGGAAGTCGATTACCCCTGATTCTCTTAACTGCGAGTTTATCTGGCACTGCCTTGTCTGTCACTGTTTTAACTGCCTTATCTGTCACTGTATTAATTCAGCACACAGCAGCATAGGATTGTTGTTGTTTCAAATCCCCTTGGGGAAGGAAAGCCTACACCAAGTCCAAGAGACCTTGCCGCACAAGCAAATCGCAGATGTCGTACTGCTCAGCCGACAGCTGTCTCGGGAAACGCGTATACAATCCAGTAGGAGAGCGGGAGAGGCATGGAGGGAACAGGCATACAAGGGGAAGGTCTTTTCTCCCTCTTTGAATTTCATGCATCGAAGATGCCCACTTCTCAATCTGGCCATGGCCGTTTGGATAGGCCTAGATCTTTTACTCAGAAGTGAGAGGCCTGGTTGTTCAGCGAAATGCCACTGGTGAACAGGAGAAATTTTCCATGTCATGTTAGTTTTATGTTTGTAATAGGCATGAATTTCGGTTTGGCATAAATCAGTGGAAGTGGGTGTAAGAAGATCACAACCTTTCTTGCCAGATCGTCAGCTGTTTCGTTACCATACACCCCAACATGGCACGGTATCCACTGGAGTTATATTGATTTACGCTGTCCAAACTCGAAAAGTTTAGATACAATACCCTGACCTGCAAGTATCGGACCTACAAGTACCCTGCAAGTACCGGAGGGCTTTTTGATTCTTTTAGCATACGGGTTAAAAGAATCGAAAAGCTAATCGAACTTCCAGTGCATTTTAGCTACAGCTATCCAACCACGCGTCACTTGGTAGCCAATGTCGGACCACAAGATTACTGGTCTACAGAATAGTTCTTAAGCAGTGTTTAGTGGAAATTCCAAAATCCCGAGTTCATAACTCGCTATTCGTTTCTGGATATAAGAATTCAAAAGCCTGTCTATGTCCTGTATTTTCTAGGAGAGTATACCAACAAAGATGTTTTAACTTTTACATATCCTCAAGTGGAGTCAAACTATCCAACAGTATCCAAAACAACCATGAATACATTACTTTACCAATATTCGGGATAATTGCTTTGCTGCGGGAATTTAAAACGCTTTCAACAGTTTACTTTAATAGCTGGATTAGACAGCGGAATGATGCGAAATGGTTATTTGAAGATGGCACGTGCGCAACTGGCACTATACCAAAAGATATTTATCTACAAGAGTATTCTTATTTGCGCCTGGAGCAATTTACTTTTCTGTCCAATTATCCACATACTATTTATTCCCCATTAGAATCAATGACTATTTATCAGTTACGGTTGGTTATCCCTCTTAGAATGTAGCAAATTCACCATTGCTGCTCTTAAAAACTATCATTTGTCTTTTTTTACTCACTCCTAATTACAGACCACATTGGCAAACGCATTCTCGTTATTTTTCGAGTAGTTTGTATAAACGATTGATCTTGGAATCAAATGAAGCAACGGAAAATTTTTACTTTGTCTACAATACTTGAAAATGCAGCAGACTCTCGTTTTTATGAATCTCCCGTTTAGCAAAATACACATTTTTATGAACTAATTTTAGTCCCAAAGAGATTTTTTTTTAATACTATTCTGGTTTACGAAGTTTAAGGATCGTTTTTCTTTACTATCCTTGTGAGTTCGTTCAAGTCAAGATTACAATACAGTTTCCCAGTTTTTTTTTTTTTTTTTTTTAATCCCAACTAAAAGAGGCAGCCCCTTTTAGATAACAACTTCATTCCGGATAAAACTAGTTACAATGTCTGTTAACTGAAGGCAGAAATTAATAACTATCGTTAGGTCAGATTCCATTTAATTTCATATACAAAGGAACCTGAGATCACGAATGCCTCACTTCATAATTTGGTTCACGAACAAATTATATGAACAAAAAAATGTCTCGGATGATGAACGGTATGTTGAGTTATGAACACTAAAGGCGGAAACATAAGATTTTCTAAAGAATTTTGAAGTAACATTTATGCCTCACAGCTAACACACTCATGAACTTCTGACAACATCCATAGTATTAAAATCTCTGCGCGTCAGTCTGTTTGTTTGTAACACCATCTCCTCCCGAACGGCGGAGAGTTGAGTTTCGAGAAATTTAGTGGGAAGCCATTTCGACCATTCTCATCATCGTCCGACTTTAATCAGCCAAAATATTAATTAAAAATTCTGAAAACGTTAATTTTCGACCTCATTTTTCCGAGTGGCAACAGTCTCGCGCGCTGGAGATAAAAATGTGCTATTTCGAAAGGTGTTGCCACTCCTCGCTTTCAAATTGTAGAGTTTGTAAATCAAGAATTTGTAAGTTTTACGAAATTTGAAATAAAAATATCACTGCCAAACATTAAACATAATAGGTATTATTTTGACGTTGAGGAAAGCATGCGATTGCACGTGTCATCATTGTATGCCGAAAATTTTTCGTTAATGACAGCACTTTAAATAAATAATTTTTGTTGGAAACTTTTTTGCTTCAGGAAAGGATAACTCACACGATGTGTTATTGCCACGTTAATTCTTTTATTGGTATTAAGAAAAAGTCATTATATTAAATTAAATTTAAATCATGTCGTAATACGTATTAACCTGATGTGTCAGAAGTTTTTATTTCCTGGTTTGGCAACAAAAAATGAAATGACTTCATTTATACTGAAATGTTTTTATACATTTTCCTTTCAGGTGTACATAAAACTTGAAAATTTTGTTTTGTCCGCTAGTCATTTTAATATTTTCCGTTATTTAACTGCCATTAGCAAAGCCTAGAAGCAAGTGACAAGCGACTTACAGAGCAATGAATTCGGCCTAGAAGAAATTATCTCAAGATTAGCCTGCAGGCACAGATTGAGTGTTTAGGACTATAACTTTTATCTGTGATATCGTGTTTCTAGGCAAAACTATGGGCTAAAAATAAATAATCGATAAACGCAGAAATTACTACAAGACTAAAAATGAGCTCGGCAAGAAAAAACGACATCTTCAGAAGTCGAACTTCATCATCAACGAAAGGCAATTTTGGAACAAATGTCTTCAGAATAAGAGGAAGAAAAAAGAAAAAATTATCCTAGTTCCTTATTTCACAGAATGCTTGCACAATGGGGCAAGATACAAAGTTTTCATGTAGTGAAATCATCCTTATAAAGCATTTTCAATGGCAATACTAAGTCTCACTTTGAAGAGACATAAGGTATTTTGAAGCAAGAGAGATGAAAAATGAGCAATGTCCTCGCCGAGACTCGAACCACGGACTTCTCGAATGCGCGCCGAGCGCGCTGACCACTACACCGAGAAGGCATGCTACGAAGGAGGGAGAAATACCTTATATGCTCCCCCTTTTAAAGAGCAACTGGGGATTGGGGGTCCCAATCGCCATATCCTGATGGTGAAGAATCATCATCCACCACTTTTTTTAGTTTGGGCGCCACTGTAGAGACATTAGGTATTTTGAAGCAGGAGAGATGAAAAAGGAGTAATGCCCTCACCGAGACTCGAACCACGGACCTCTCGAATACGCGCCGAGCGTGCTGACCACTACACCACGAAGGCGGGAGAAATATCTTATAGCTTTGGAAGTATTTCAATGCATATGTAACAACAAGTTTTGTGTGAAACAGAGTCCAGGGATTCTCAAGCAGAACTGAGTGAAGACAAAGGAAATACAAAAGAACATACCTCCTGACACGATGGTTTCATGCAAGAAGAAGGGGGGTTTCCCATCCACACAGTAACGCTTTCCGTATCATTCTCCACTTATACAATCCACTCTTCCTCATGTACGTGCAGTAAAATTACTGAAATTACAGTGTCTATTTTATCGGTTTTGATTTTGCGTTTATCTTTTATGTTTTATATTTAATGACTTCCATTGGTTTTGGCTTATGAACCCGTGCTTAAAGTAGCATTCTAAAGCTTAAACAATCATCTAAGGTCCGGGAACGAAAACGAATCTATGTATCTTACGTAAATTCCCACGGAAAAAAAAATTGTTTCGGTTTACAAACATTTTGATTGACAAAATACACGGACGAATGAAATTCGTGAGCCAAGGTTTTATTGTATTTGATAACATCAAATCATACCTCTTATGTACCAGTTTAGCTAGCAACGTAAATTCTGCTGTACAGCTTGAACATCATCAGATAAACTAGAAGGAAATTAAGACATATATTTCGAAGAAACATAAACCTATGACAAGTCGAAAAACTATTCATAAAAGCATCAGATTTAGTTTGAATGCTAGAATTTTTAATAAAACTGTGTTCTCGTGTTCGCTGATTTGGTATCAGCAGTTTTAATTATCTGCGACTGAAAACGTTTCACAAACTACGAAAACAGATAATAAGCTACAAAACGTGCACCGAAACAGAATCAGAAGATATGCTATGAAATGGAGCAACAGAAACAGGCTCAAAATTACCAATGGATATATCAGTTCTGAGCATAAATATGCATACACAATTGGGGCCAACATTTTATTATTTATAGATGTCGTAACTTTTAATGTTTTGTCATCCTCTGAAATTAAACTGCAAAAGTGTACAACTGCAGCCAGTTTTGTTATTTTTATCGCTTTATTGTTCTCATTATTATCGGACGTATCTTGTTGCGTTGTAGGCCAAAATCTGCCAAAATCTAACTAAAAAATATTGTTTCTATAAGAAACACAGTTCGTAAAACAGTCGTAAAAACCTTTATTATTTTACTCAGTACTTCTTAATCACTTGTTATTTTGTAATCATTATTTTACGTAATACTGTCAATTGCTAGTAGTACTTAATTATTATTTTCAAGATTTAAATTCAGCCTCTATTCAATTACATTACTCACCTGACATTTATTTTATTATATCATGTAATTGTGATATTTTTTTTAATTTAATAATAATTTATTTCATTTTTATAGAGGCTGTTCGCACATTTTTTAGACGATTTTGGTAAGTGGAAATAAAAAATCGTTTGTTGCAAAAGAAGTAATTGCAATTGTACTACGTTTTCAAAAGTCAAAATCATCGTCTGTGGCTTGAAAGTTTTGTTTTTATTCAAAATGGCGAATTTAACAAAGCAGTGGTTCGAAGGCCACATTTACGCTCTTTCCCAAGAGAAATATGCATACTCCCTTATCCAAAAACGATGTGAGATTCATGGTTTTGTGATATCTAAAGCGTCGATAGGTAATATCATCAACAAGAAAGGAAAAAAACGTCAAATTGGAGACTCAAGTGGGATAAAAATTCCAAACAAGTATCCGAGGAAAAAACGGACATTTTCGACTATTGCAAAGGTACGTTGTTTAATGTTAAAAGAAAATCCCCCTAGTCAAAGGACAGTTGCAAAATCATTAAAATGCTCGGTGTCAACTGTAAACAAAATGATAAACGTTGATTTAAATCTTAAGAAAGCGAAAAAACGCAATGTGCATCGTCTTCTTCCGAAGCATATCGCTCGACGCAGGACGCGCTGCAGAATTTTATAAGAGAAACACTTATCCGAAGAAAAATGGAAAACAATTATCACAATAGATGAAGCATGGGTGCATTTAAATGATTGTAACAAAAAAAGAGCCATTTATTATCATAAAAGGGGAGAAAAAAATTTAAGTACATGGTTCAAAGAATTGAGAGAAAGTTTTTCTAAGGCATTTATGATTGTTGCTGGTTTTTCTTATAATGGCGAGTTAAAAATAAAGAGAGTGCAAAAAAATGTCAAGATTAATTCCAAATACTATCAGGAATATATTTTATCGCCAATTTTTTTGAATGAAATACCATCGCTTTACCCACAGTGCCATCCATCTGTGAGACTCCATCAAGACAAAGCAGTCACTCATCAAAATCCACTGTAAATTTCCTAAAAGAAATGGAACAAAAAACTGGTATCGAGGCCATACCATTCACTGATATCCCTAGTAAATCTCCCGATGTGTCACCTATGGATTTTGGTGCTTTCGGACTTTTAAAAACTGCATTATCCAAACGTTGGCCTAAAACCCTAACAGGACTCTGAAAAGCTGTTCGGGAGGAATGGGATAGAATACTTCTTCTGACACTTCAAAAGGCATTATTATCCTGGAAATTGCGGTGTCGAATGATAGTTCAGAATAATGGATGTCAAACAGAATATTTAAAACAGAAGAATTTTATGTAATTTAGTTTCGTGAATACAATATATATCGTCTAAAAAATGTGCGAACAGCCTCTGTAGAATATTTTAAATTATTGCTTGTAGAGTCACTAGGACTTTTTCTGAAGCAGGAGTCATGATGAAAAGAGCAATGCCGTCGCCGGGACTCGAACCACGGACCTCTCGAATATGCGCCCAGCTCGCTGACCACTACACCACGAAAGCATGCTAAGAAGGCGGAAGAAATGCCTTATATACTTCCCCCTTTTAAAGAGCGACAGGGGATGAGGGGACCCAATCGCCAAATCCTAGTGGTGGAGAATCATCATCCACCACACCTTTTTTTTAAATCGGCCGCCACTGTAGAGACATTAGGATTTTTTTGAAGCAGGAGGAAAAATGAGCAATGCCCTCGCCGGGACTCGAACCACGGACCTCTCGAATACTCGCCGAGTGTGATGACCACTACACCACGAAGTCATGCTGAGAAGGCAAAAGAAATACCTTATAGTAGTAGGAAAAAAGTAGGGAGGAAAATTGTATTTGTTACAGATCGGTAAATAATTAAAAAAGGAAAAGAGCAAAACAGAAGCCTTTAAATTAATAACTAATAAAAATATAACTCTTCTTGCTATTAGTATATAACTATTATTACTATTGCAATTATGTAACTCTGTACAGACATTAGGTTATTTCGAAGCACGAGACATGAAAAATGAGCAATGCCCTCGCCGGGACTCGAACCACGGACCTATCAAATACACGCCGAGTGTGTTGACTATTATACCACGAAGGCATGCTAAGAAGACAGGAGAAATACCTTATATACTCCCCCCTTTTAAATGTGGATGCCCAATCCCCAAATCCTGGTGGTGGAAAATCAGCCTCCACCACCTTTTTTTTGGTCCGGGCGCCACTTGTAGAGACATTGGAATTTTTTGATTCTGAGCAATGCTCTCGCCCAGAGTCAAACCTCGGAGCGCCCGAATACGCGCGGAGCTGACCACTAAACCACGAAGGAATGCTAAGAAGGCGGGAAAAATACCTTGTATGTTCATTTATTTAAAATTTTACTTACCTCTTACACTTTATTTAATTGTAACTACACATATTTATTGCTTTATTTATTATAGTCCAACGTTCCTGACGGCCTTTCGTAGGGCTCCGGGCATTCTAATTTTAGAACCTAAGCCCTGATTATTATTTTACTTAATACTGCCAATTGCTTGCAGTCAATAATTTATAAATTATTCACATCCTATTTACGTATATTACAAAAATATATTACATTATTATATATGCCATATACAGGATTTGGTAGATCTCGGAACTATTATCCGCTTATACGGGGGTCATTACAGCAACTTTTTTACAAGTACTGTTATTTTAGGTGGGGGAGGGGGCGTTCAAACGAGTGCAAAACTGACGTCTAAAAAATATTTGGCCTTTTAAAGCTAATGTTAGAAATACCGTTACTTACAAAATAAAAAATATATATATATAAATACTGTAACCCAGAGTAATGTATAAGGGCCTCTACTTCTCTCCCTTGTCCCTCATCAAAATGAAAGAAAAAAAATGTCAGAAAAGGAAGAAAGAAAGATCGACAGAGAGAGATAAAGTAACTTTACACCCGGTATCTATCCCCCACTTATTTTTGAAACGAGGTCCATTCTTCAATTGATTCCTGGTGCGACGGCGATTGTGGAAGAAATCCTCTCATCATTTATTTTTATTTTCATTTATTTATCCCCTTCCTTCCCCGAGTTAATTGGCTGAATGGATGGTCGGATGGCATCTGCTCTGACCCTGTGAGGTCGTTTACTTCGGATGGCGCCGGGTCTTTTGATATTCAACAGTTGGCTGTGCCGTCTACCTACTCTCCCTTCTGAAGTTCATTCATCAAGTCGACTCCCCTGAGACTTTTTAACTTAATATTCGGTTCTCTCGGAAATTTGGTGTCTATCTATCCCTCACTATCTGTCTCTCTCCCTTGCCTTTCTCTCCTTTGCCTTTTTACACGGCGAACGCTTTTCGCAGACATGTCAGCTAAACTATTATGCCTAAACCCCGGTTCTGTTTTACCTAAGGGATATACAGCTTATCATACTACGTAAGAACCCATTTCAGCCGAATAATTTTCGTTATATGATCGCATAGACTCGAATACCCGCCCTAGATAGAAAGAATTTATATTCGCTCTAGTAAATGCTTTTGAAAGAAAAGGCTTAAATGTGTTTTGAAAGTCCAAGAAGTAGTATTGTATGGTATAACGTATAACATTTGTTGAACGTACGCTGTGCTTTATAGGGGCATTTAGAAATTTAAAATATATTGATTTATACTCGAACCACTAGCACATATTTATTTCAAATTTACAAAAAATAATAAAAGAAGACGCTATCTTTGTTGTCCAGAAGCTTAGTTTGTCTAGATTGCCAGTAAATCCACTATTTTGTTAAGTTTCAAATGTAAACAAATATGGCTGCTATGGTAATAATAATTAGCCTTAGCCACACTTAAACAACTTTTAAATTGTTGATAATTCTACAAATATTGCATGTAGATTTACTAAAGGCATTAAAACCTTAACCGGATGATAGGTACAACATAATTCAATCATTTTTAAAGGAAAAAACGCGCAATTTACAAACTTATAAGAATAAAGAAACAGAGATCACTGAGCCGAGTAACAGAGTGGATATATATATATATGCATGTATTTATATACTTTTGGTACGGCCGATTGCAACCAAAATGGGAGGTGCACATCTACATGTTAATAGCAGTCCAATATAGAAATTTCAACGTTCTGAGGCTACTAGTTTTTGAGTTATGCGAGATACATACGTACGTACGTACGCATAGACGCCATGAAAAAAATCTCTTC